>JASANE010009016.1:0-42571 GCA_030248225.1 Trileptium ribeirensis | reverse complement strand
GAGGTCGTAGCCCTCGACTTAGCACTAGGCGTAGTACATATGGCTCATATAAGACTTATCGACTATTAAGCAGGGAATAACCGGAACAGCAACCAGCAACCGGAACTGTCTATTCAAAGCGGATCCACAACCTGGTGTACGAAATCTATATATCAAAACAAATGAAGCTACTGCGGATTTAAATGTGTTAAAAATAAATTTTGCATTGAACTCAATTATTACCTCTGCCCACTAGATCCAATGATTAACAACTTATCGATCATGGAAATTATTAAATGTTGCGTGTGATAAAGTGATTATGGATTACATCCCAGTACCGTGAGCTGGTGAAAACACGCTGTCAAGCTTTGAACATAAGCAATGAAACTACAATTTTGACTCAAAATGAGCTGTTTGAGGCTGACACAAGCCATTGTGGATTGTTTAAATCCGGTAGTTGTACAGGTTGTTCCAATGTTTTAAAAACATTTGACAACCCTTTGTATTTTGCTAATATCTAGTGGTCCACGTTACTTTTAGGGACCACGCTTAGCTGTTATTTTTATGTTGGATATAGTATAATATATAAAAGTTGTATTTTACAGAATCGAGCATGAGTTCCGTAGGTCTTTTGTATCTATTTGCTCAGGTTCACCCCAAAGTTTTAGAACTTAAACTTTTGTAGTTAGCTGCTAATTTTTTATTGAGTTCTAGTTTTAATTTATATATTTATGCAACGAAGCCCCTTATGCGGCGGTCACGTCATAATGTCCCAGCTGTTTGAACTTTTTACTTCCTGTAGTCGTGACCATCGTATAAACAGTAAAGGTGACACCCATACTGTAAATCAATTTCTGACGATGTACGACACACTCATAGTTACAACATTTTTCTTTACAGAGTCGTATGTGCCCTTAGCTAGCAATTTGGCGCGAATTAACTGTAACGGATAGCATTTGTAAATAATGCGGTTTATTATTCAACTGCGCTGTTTAGTTTTATTGAAATTCTCGATATTTGTATCTAGGCCGTCTGAACATTGATATAATGCCGCACACTGTCAATAAAACTGCAAGAAGACACAGTGTGCTTGACACTGTCGAGAATTGGCAATACCCCTACCTAGCTACCATTGAAAAAATTTATTTAAAACATGTTGGTGTCTAAGACACCTTGTTGTCCACATTGTGCCTGACACTGTGTGGTGTACATAGGTTCCTAACGTTGGGGACATTATACCGTGAACGCCGCATTAAAGTCGTAAACATGATGTAATGTAATTTTTGCCACAAATGAGACACATACTGGTGAGAGATAGACTTAGCTTATAAAATTAATAGAAATTATTTATTGTCCTGATTAAGAGACGCCTTGTGTTCAAATTAAAATCGCTGGTGTTCAAAACAGGAAACTGAACTTTATGTCAATCATGTGTACCAAAATAAACGTCCATATGGTGGGTACTTCCACTTCACTTATCTTGCTTTTGGGCTACCTGTATTCCTAAGTATACAATTAATTTTCCGGTAAAACGGCGGAAAATAAATTTTAGGTAACGTTCAAAACTCCTAATACCAAAGCATCCGACTGCTTATCTGGTATTCGACGTCGGGTACCCGAGTAGTGTTGCCCATCCTTAGTAAAAAGGGGGAAGCATTGGGACCTTAGAAACTCGTAAAACAAATTTGTCATAACACCTAATACCAAAGTATCCCACTGCTTATCTGGTATTCGACGTCGGGTACCCGAGTAGTGTTGCCATCCTTAGTAAAAAGGGGGAAGCATTGGGACCTTAGAAACTCGTAAAACAAATTTGTCATAACACCTAATACCAAAGTATCCGACTGCTTATCTGGTATTCGACGTCGGGTACCCGAGTAGTGTTGCCCATCCTTAGTAAAAAGGGGGAAGCATTGGGACCTTAGAAACTCGTAAAACAAATTTGTCATAACACCTAATACCAAAGTATCCGACTGCTTATCTGGTATTCGACGTCGGCTACACGAGTAGTGTTGCCCATCCTTAGTAAAAAGGGGGAAGCATTGGGACCTTAGAAACTCGTAAAACAAATTTGTCATAACACCTAATACCAAAATATCCCACTGCTTATCTGGTATTCGACGTCGGGTACCCGAGTAGTGTTGCCCATCCTTAGTAAAAAGGGGGAAGCATTGGGACCTTAGAAACTCGTAAAACAAATTTGTCATAACACCTAATACCAAAGTATCCGACTGCTTATCTGGTATTCGACGTCGGGTACCCGAGTAGTGTTGCCCATCCTTAGTAAAAAGGGGGAAGCATTGGGATCTTAGAAACTCGTAAAACAATTTTATCATAAAACTGGGCGAAGTTGATATTTTCTTACTCAGCTCGTCAAATGGTTCCTTAATTTTCCTCTGTATCGTCAAAACTGACCAATTTCGGGCTAATATTGGAGGGGTTCTCGAAGGACCCTGTTTCAGTTTTAAGGTTTTCATTCAATTAAGAAATTATCCTAATTAAATTTTTCACTTTTAACCATAGCGATGGAAAAATGATCTTGTAATCACAGCATCTAATTCTATTTCGTAATGATTTGGTTCGCAATGATAGACTTTATGGATGCAAAATCGTTCCAGCTGCAAGATCCAACGATTATAAAAAACTTTGCAATTTAATTTTTTGCACTTGTAGGTTGTGTGACCTCAATTAAACTGCGAAAAACGGGCCCTATTGCTTCATTTGGCCACTCCAAAATAAGTCACCAAGCGTTCTATTTGATTTGATGACGAGAAATGCTCTGTTGTGCAAGCGATTTATGTATTTTATGTGAACAACAAACATTTATTACTAACAAATCTGTAAACTTGAACTAAAATTGCAAAATTCTAATTAAGGCGAAATTCGGAAGGGCGCGTCCGTTCGAAAATTTTTGAAGTATTTAAGATAAAAATATATATTTTCTGCCAATAACGACGCCAATTTTTTTAAATTTTCATGGTTGTAAGATAATTAAAATTTAAGAACTACGATAAGAATATAATATATATTTTTTGCGATACACACAACATAAAGTATTTAATATGCATTAATATCCATACATAGTATATTAATAGTCTATATGAAATATGTTACATTTGAAGTAACAACACGTAAAATCTAGTATATATCATATATACCAAGCCGTGGAACGAAATGTCCTCATAAATATTGCAAGCGCTAAATCTGTTTCAAGCTGCAGTTTCTAATCAGGATTTGATATAACCCTCATTTCAATGGACGCTTCTGAGAAATCGTTTTGGCTACTCCGACTATAGGAAAGGATCCTAATGTGAATCACCTTTTGACACAAAAACTGCTTTTTTAGAGAAACCGTTCTCGAAAATTAAACGTCCGATTGACTTAAAAGTTGACATCCACAATGCCTATACGTTTTTCTTTAACTGTGTGAGATTTTCGAGTAATCGGGGCAATTTTCAAAATATAACGGGGTCAGTTGCATGAAAGACCCAAATTTGATCCACATTAGGACCCTGTTCCTAATGTGGATCACACTACTCCCAAAGTGGACCGGAAGGATCCTATTCTGAATCACGTATTGGCATCTCCAACATCAACCATAAGAACTTAACAAAATATACTAGAATGATTTCCAAAATTCTAGTGTTAAAATTAGGTTTGAAATTTGTCGTTATACATCGAAAACATCTCTGGATATATGGTTTTGGGGTTTACATAAGCCTTGGTCTATGACCAAGTTTAATTAGGAAGAACGATCTAAAACGCTTTCCTTCGACTGTCGCTTTTTCTGGCAACATAATTTTGATCCCTTGATGGAGCCCAAAATTGCAGCATCAGTGATTAGGATGCCACATCAGCAAGTGGCTAAAATTTCGCTTCGGCGAGTCCCACCTGGGCCAATTACAGCAATAAGCCCAGCAAAAAGGCCCCAGAATTCAAACGATGATTAGCCGAACTAAGCGTCAGTTTAGTCTCTTTCTGATTTTATATTTTTATTTAACCCAGGCACGGATATTGGACGGCTGCCACTCCCCTAGTCAAATGAAGGTGCGAGAACGGAGGGTAGGTCAGTATACAAAATCACAAATTTTTTCCCTACTTGCCAATTTTGCCTAAAATTTAGTATTGCCATAAACAGTGTTTAAATTTTCGCACGCCTTCGGCGCGAGATGGGGCATGCGAAACCTCACGCCGTTCTGGGGCCGGGTATCTAACCCTTAGGGTGACTGGTAAAGGTCTACTGAATGACCCCCTTATGGTGATGGTAGGTTCGGTGCTGTATTAAAGTTTTTTATACATACACTTTTTGATCATTTTGGGCCCAAACAACTATGAGGTGCGTTACCTTATAAAGTAAGAAAAAACAGCTCAGAGCGGTGGGTTCGAGGGGCGACACCCCTCCCCCCGACTTAGATTTAGTGTATGCCTCGTATAAGGACTTTAGCTTAGGCTAAAACTATAGGCTTAGTAATATAGAGAGCGGCATGGCCTACATTTTATTTCCGCCCCTCAGTGTTACTTGGGCCAACGCTTGTATAATCTTATTATCTAATTTGTTGACTGATTGATCACAGTGAGGAACGTGTGAAAATGATGGTGCACATGAAATAATAATCAATTTAGCGACAAGGTCGAATATTCCTAACGGTCCTATTTCGAAAGGGGACCAGTAGGTAATAGGTATGCTTATAAAAATATTCCATTCCTTTTTTGCATTTTGGTTATGAGCACAACAACTTATACTAAAATACTTTTAAATGTATACAATCGTATGAAAATGATAGTGCACATGAAATATTATATAATCAATTTAGCGACAAGGTCGAATAAAGGGACCAGTAGGTATGCTTATAAAAATATTCCATGTCATTTTGGTTACGAGCAAAACAACTAATACTTTTAAATGTATACAATCGTATGAAAATGATGGTGCACATGAAATACTAATCAATTTAGCGACAAGGTCGAATATTCCTAACAGTCCTATTTCGAAGGGGGACCAGTAGCTATACTTATAAAAATATTCCATTTTTTTGCATTTTGGTTACGAGCAAAACTTATTCTAATACTTTTAAATGTATACAATCGTATGAAAATGATGGTGCACATGAAATATTAATCAATTTAGCGACAAGGTCGAATATTCCTAACGGTCCTATTTCGAAGCGGGACCAGTAGCTATACTTATAAAAATATTCCATTCCATTTTTGCATTTTGGTTACGAGCAAAACAACTTACACTAATACTTTTAAATGTCTGCAATCGTATATACACCTAAAACATTTTAGCTGCAATTGAATTACAGTTTCTGAATAGTGTGCTTTTTGTTAAATGGTTAAGCTTGAAATATTTACACCCCTGATGTTAAGTTTGTTCTTATATAAGCACAGCTACATACACTAAGACAACCACTTTTTAGGGTGCTAAATATCAATTTGAGGAGTTGTGATACAGATGCGGCTGATTTTTCAAACGGCGGATTAAAAACCCATATTCATTATTTGTGGACAATGTAACTTTTACGGGCCGAAATGAAACGCATGCTATGCCGTTCTCTACATATTAAACATAGGCTAAAATCAATATATGAGCCATGTACTAAGCCTAAGTCGGGGCGATAACGCCTACCGAACCTTGCGCTCAAAACTGTTTTATTTCTAACGTTATAACGTCTGGCCCCTAACGGTGACATCTGCCTTTATTACAATTGATTCATTATTATTATTTTTCATACATATATGCATTATTAGATATTGCGGAACGTTGCGGTTTCGAAAAGCTCTTTCACTAAAACTGCAACATTTATTTATTTAGCCAAATTTAACGTTAAACATATATATGCAAAAACGTATTGCGTTTCAAGCTGCTGCACCAGTAGTTTACCACTTCACAAGAAAGCGCTCCAAGAATTGCCACATATCATCGGTGCAGAAGGAATGAGTGAGTCGTACGCTTTTTTAAATGAAATAACTAGTATATATATATATATATATATTAAAAGGATGGAAGAGAAGTCATTGCAAACCGATAAGGTTCATAATCTGTCAATTTGACAATTTTATAATATATAAGCAAAAAACCTACATAATTTTATGTGACCAATTTTAAATTTTATAAACTGGTTTACTATTTTGAAAACGTGTAATCTCGTTACTACGATACTCACGGTATAAAGTATAGCACTCCTATATAGCTTAAATGAAACTTGGACTTTAACCGGCGGCAGCGGGCAAACCGATCGCAAAGCGCCATCATGCGGCACTGAGCACCATCGTCGTATTATGACAAACCAATGATGGAGCAAGACATTTAGGTTACCTTTCGCTCGGCCGACCACGGACTGCAAACGTACCTCCTCCCCCCCCCCAAGTTGCAGCCCTTAGAAATAAAGGGTGACACCTGTCCCCAACTTACACTGGATTAGATATCGTAGCATGGCAGTTGGTTTAGGAAGCACCACTAGTCTACATTAACTCCACACCACCATACTATCAGCAAGTGTAAATATTAACTGCACATACTTAAAGGAGCAGCCAAAAATAACTATAAATTATATATATGTAAATACATACATATATATATTGATTACCAATAAAATACTACCATTCATACCAGTCACCAATGTTACTATATAATATAACAGAAGTTTAACAAACATAAAACATAGACTGTTTTAAGTCAAGTATACACACATATATGTATATAATGCACGATAAAATATCACAGGTCTTAGGCACATTGCATTAGCGTAGAGTTAGATACGATATAATTATGTAACCAACCACTTTGGGCTTCAAACTATATAATTGTTCTTCGTTGAAAAGTCTTACGGCTGCCAAAATAGATGAAATTCAGATATAAAATGCAATATTAATCAAGTGAGTCAAAATTTTGATTAACCGTTTCTCGCAAAAATTAGCTTGTATTTCATGCAATGATGTACAAACTTTTTGCCGCAACGACGGCGAATTGAACCTAGAGCATTTGCTTGCAATCGTCGTACGCTAGCCAATATGCTATTCCAAAGAAATGCTTTGAAAGACTCAAAATGAGTCTCACCTCGACATTGCAAGATAATTAACAATCAGAAGAAAAAATATCTTGAATTTTAGTTTTACAAAATTTTTTTCTGACATATAAAACCATGATGGTTTTAAGATTTGGACATAAGACCGTATGGTTTTAAGATTCCGAGTGAGCAGTGCAGCAATAATACTAAATCAGCCATCAAAGAGAAACCTCACTCTCCAACATATACACATCACGAATGTGCTATGTAAATGCTTAACAACCGCAATCACACTAAACATATATATATATGTTCAATAAAAATGCGTCGGTAATAGTGATATAATTAAAAAATCTTTAACTGAAGTTCAAAAAAAAACTAAGATTATCTGGGTCTGCTTAAAATACTAACCAGGGATAATACTAACGTCCTTAACATCAGAAAGCACCAATAGTTAACAAAGCCTAACAAACAAAGTCCGGCTGAAACTGTAAAGCATATTTGGTAAAATACCGCCCAGTGTGAATTAAACCGCTCCAACACCGCCACAGCCAAAACTAGCTGAACAACAACTCATTTTACAACTGGTGAACATGGAAATAGTCTGCACAACTCTCGTCAACTAAGACTGAGGTTTGGGGGAGCCCAGAGCCACATCAATGTCAGGCTTGAATTGGAACAGTTACAAAACAATGGCTATTCTTTCTCCCTTTTCTTGAATTTCTCCATATCGTGAGCCCGACTATGCGAAGTTGCAGAACAATCGTCACTGATCATTGCAGAACAATCATGTACGTTAACGTGGACCAGATATCGTAGCAGACGTTCTGTAAATAAAAACCAAAGCAATTTTCGACCTTGACCGTGCACCTAAATCCACTTCGTGCAATTGATTCAAATACGCTAAATCCGTTGACATAATTGTTTTTAATAAAACATATTTAGCTGAACCGAAGTTGAGGCGTAACCAACTAAAACAAGCCGCGCTATTGATAATTCTTGAATCACTGTAAAGCAAGTAGATCACTTTCTCGAATATTGTCATCATTCATCCAATACTGTCAAATATCGTTTTGTATAGTTAAGAAGCTGGTCACTATTCGGTTCCTAAAGTGTTGCTACAACTGAGACCAAGATTTTTACTTAGCCTAAGCAAGTTACCGTTCCAACCTCTCAAAATAACTAACAAAGGTTCTACAATATCCCTACAACTATTACCAGTCCAATCTCGCCTAGCCTGAATGTTTCGCTTGCTCAGAAATAATTTGGTGATCAATTGAAAAAATTTCACCGCAGCCTACAGAACTATAGCGTGGAGTGAACATAAATGTCAAAGTATCTCTGCGTTGCATAAAAATATTGTGATAATTTATCACACAACAATCAAAGAAGTTTTCGGACAAAATAGAAGCGTGTCTTTCGGCCACGTTGGATCTGGACCAAGCCATAACCTGGTACCACCACTACAATGCATGAAATATAACAGTGTATAAAATATCGTCAATTTGCAGCGATTCCAATAACTTTCACCAATGTTTGAACCGTAAGTTACGTACTTGTGTTCATTGTCCCCAGCAATAATATCACTGCCCTGCAGATACCACCACCAATATTTTACGATCCCTGGTAAAAATGGCAAACTATAGAAAGTAAGGAGAACTGTTAGCCTATTTGGGTTCAATAAAATCATAAATTTTAGCAGATGTACTTGCCAGCCAGTTGACAAATTATATTGGGAATAAAGCAAACATAACAAGCATATACAAAGCGAACCGTGAGTCCCAAGATTGATTTGCAATATCTAAATTCGAAATCGTCAAAACGTCTTGCTCCATCAAACACCAACCAGAAAGCAGTTATAGCACGATAACTTAAGAATGGTGTTACTGCATTAGCCTTATTCAAACAGGCTCCTTCTTGATGAAAGGTAAGTGCCCACATATGCGCAGGAGTAAAATGTGAGGAGCCGACTACACTTAACCTGGATAATTAGGTGCCATTAGTTCTTAGACTTATTCAAAATAGCTCCTTCGTGAAGAGTTTAAGTACTCACACTTGCGCAGGAGTAAATATGATACGAAATTGAAGTTCCATTCCACGTTTGTTGACAGCCATCATAGCTTATTTTGAGCCGAATACACTTAAAACAGGTAACTTGTATGTCTTTAGTCTAAAGTCATAAAAACGACACGCCTAGTGGTAACAACATCTCGATAAATATATAAATGAAAGTAAATATATTTTATAGCACATATACATGAAAAATATATATTATTGCGCATGGTTCGAATACGTGGTCCAGACAAACAATGTGATATACAGATAGCATGCATAGCAAAAACCTAGAGTCGTGAAATAAACACAAATAGCTAGCAAATTTTATGAAATAACATATATTTACAGTAAATAATTAATAAATTATAACAACCAACATCTTTTCAATGTTAAAAACAATTTTCAACCTAGTTTATAAAACTTGGGGCCGGGCCTACGGGCCAGACAGGGCACACAGATCTCAGAAATATACGATCATGATTTAGGAAGAGCCGAGCTGAATCGGAGCTTGAAAAGTTACCCGAATCTTGAAATTCGACATTGCTTATGATGTGCTTGCTGGATGTAAAAAAATTGCATTTCGGTTCAAATTTTTGACAACAGATTATAAATTACAAAAGAAAAACCATCTCATCAACCCAAAATGTATTTACAACAATCGGTACGTATATAAGACTATTTAAATCGTCACCAAACCCATCAATGAGAGTACACAGCAAATAAATATTATGTTATACAACCCATATCATTCATGTTGTAAATAATATATTGTACATGTTATGTAAGGATATGAGTACATAATTTAGGCTTTTAAGTCACTCAGAACCAGTTTTTCGCAAGCGAGCATGAAGCGAAATGAGCCTGGTTTCACCTAAATGGTGTAATTACGTTACATCAGCTATATATCAGACTTTGTGTTTGGTGTATACCACACTAAGCGCTCTGGCATTCTTGAAGCATTAATAGTGCTTATCTAATTTTTGTTGAAAAATATTATCTATCCAGCGTGCCACAAAACCTATGATAAACTAATCTGAAGGCGCAAGCACATTGAAAACAGCTGAAAAAGGGGTGAAATATTAAATAAATGTTTTTCCAACGGGTGTTTTTCCTTTTCCCCCTGAAACACCCTGTTCGCCGCTGTCCGAATCTCCTGCGCCGTAGCCCCTGATACTGGAACCTAAGGCCCGTTTGATCCGTCGGCGTTTAGTTTGGCCTGCTCCCATGGATCCGGATGACTGAAAAACTTCACGAATTGCACTTTGTATCGCCTTCGTCGGTGTATGCGCGGCACCCGACGGCCCTGCCACGTTGTCAGAAGCACTGTTGTCATTCGAATCTTCCGAACGGCGCAAAACTGTCGAAACCTTTATTTTTGCGGCAGGAATAGCAGACTTGTCGAGTGGATATAACCCGGCCTTTGAAAATCCAGCTGCACAATGTTGAGGTTTAAATGCTGTGTCGAAAAGCTTTTTCTGGAGCTTCGGGAACATTTCTTTATTGAGCGATTTGAGCCGAGTATCAAGGTAAAAGTCACTCAGGATACTCTTCCAATGTGATTTCACTGCTCCGTAAACGGCGACGTCCAAAGGTTGCGTCGCATGAGTCGTGTGTGGAGGAAAAAACAGCAAGATGATTCGGTTTTCACGAGCCAGATCATGTATTCGGATGCTGCAATGGCTTGAATGACCGTCCAGGAACAGCACTATTGGCCTATCCACGTCGACCACATTTGGCAGAAACAGGTTTTGCAACCATTCGTAGAAAAGTGGCTCTTCAATCCAACCCCTGAGAGAGTTATTGTATCTCGCACCTTCCGGACCTCCTGTGCACCAATTCTCGTAGAGATGCTTCGCGCGGAAGGTAATGTAAGGCGGTAACACCTTTCCAGCAGCACTAATACAATTCAGAACCGTAATGAAATTTTCCCGCCACCGGGCTGCAGTTTGTGGGGATTGCAGCTTTCTCGGGGAACAAAAACTTCATCTTTTCTTGGGTCATCGCTAAAACCGGTTTCATCAGCATTAAATATTGTGCTGGCTTATCGAACAAATCGTGTTCCCGATAAATCCGCTCAACTAGCGAAAACCAGGCGTCCACGCATTCCTGTGTTAATCCCTGAGCACGAGCCAGCTGAAGTGCCTCTGGACGTCGAATTTTCAGTTCATTTTTCCACCGTTTTCGAAAATTCAAGACCCATTTGTCACCAGGGCGCCCATCCGTAAAGTTGGTCTTTCGTCGCAAATAGCGCAAAAGGCAGCAACAATGTCCTTTAATTGAGACCGTTTTGCTGGTAAGCCGACATCTGCCAATTCTCGCAAGGTTGTTACCACACGGCGTTCTTCTTCGATAGATAGTTCTTTTGGATGACCAGGTTTATCCTGCGTACACTCTATTCCAGATTTATGTTTTCGTATGGTGCTGCCTGGAATAGAAAAAGCTTTGCTAACTTCTGTAGATTTTTCACCTCGTCGAACTGCCTCTACTGTCTGTCGTAAACGTTCAGGATCGTGAATCGTTCGCTTAGACTTAGAACTGTCAGCCATTTGATGTCAGACTATAGGGGTATTAGTAATTACTGCTACGTATTACTAGAATAGGACGACTACGTACTACTTAAGCGCAATCTAGAACAAAAACAAATACGTAAGCGGCATATACGCTTGCGTAAAAATACGGAAACGATGCGTTAAAAGAGGTGTCCTAATAAGAACAGCAAGTGTTCTTATTAGGAACTGTTCTTATAGGGATTGTTGACTATACGCTTCATAGGAATTTTTAAATGCTTCGGGTTTATCATTGTTCTCCAATGATGTTTTAGTAATCCTTTTGATCTTATCTACATCACAGACCACCTCTGACAGTATGAAAGTTGAAATTTGGAACGTCTTAGACGTCCAGATATTTTCTCACGCGATGTATGGTACACTTCATAGGAATTTTTAAATGATTCGGGTTTATCATTGTTCTCCAATGATGTTTTAGTAATCCTTTTGATCTTATCTACATCACAGACCACCTCTGACAGTATGAAAGTTGAAATTTGGAACGTCTTAGACGTCCAGATATTTTCTCACACGATGTATGGTACGCTTCATAGGAATTTTTAAATGCTTCGGGTTTATCATTGTTCTCCAATGATGTTTTAGTAATCCTTTTGATCTTATCTACATCACAGACCACCTCTGACAGTATGAAAGTTGAAATTTGGAACATTCTTAGACGTCCAGATATTTTCTCACGCGATGTATGGTACGCTTCATAGGAATTTTTAAATGCTTCGGGTTTATCATTGTTCTCCAATGATGTTTTAGTAATCCTTTTGATCTTATCTACATCACAGACCACCTCTGACAGTATGAAAGTTGAAATTTGGAACGTCTTAGACGTCCAGATATTTTCTCACACGATGTATGGTACGCTTCATAGGAATTTTTAAATGCTTCAGGTTTATCATTGTTCTCCAATGATGTTTTAGTAATCCTTTTGATCTTATCTACATCACAGACCACCTCTGACAGTATGAAAGTTGAAATTTGGAACGTCTTAGACGTCCAGATATTTTCTCACGCGATGTATGGTACGCTTCATAGGAATTTTCAAATGCTTCGGGTTTATCATTGTTCTCCAATGATGTTTTAGTAATCCTTTTGATCTTATCTACATCACAGACCACCTCTGACAGTATGAAAGTTGAAATTTGGAACGTCTTAGACGTCCAGATATTTTCTCACGCGATGTATGGTACGCTTCATAGGAATTTTTAAATGCTTCGGGTTTATCATTGCTTCTCCAATGATGTTTTAGTAATCCTTTTGATCTTATCTACATCACAGACCACCTCTGACAGTATGAAAGTTGAAATTTGGAACGTCTTAGACGTCCAGATATTTTCTCACACGATGTATGGTACGCTTCATAGGAATTTTTAAATGCTTCGGGTTTATCATTGTTCTCCAATGATGTTTTAGTAATCCTTTTGATCTTATCTACATCACAGACCACCTCTGACAGTATGAAAGTTGAAATTTGGAACGTCTTAGACGTCCAGATATTTTCTCACGCGATGTATGGTACGCTTCATAGGAATTTTTAAATGCTTCGGGTTTATCATTGTTCTCCAATGATGTTTTAGTAATCCTTTTGATCTTATCTACATCACAGACCACCTCTGACAGTATGAAAGTTGAAATTTGGAACGTCTTAGACGTCCAGATATTTTCTCACACGATGTATGGTACGCTTCATAGGAATTTTTAAATGCTTCAGGTTTATCATTGTTCTCCAATGATGTTTTAGTAATCCTTTTGATCTTATCTACATCACAGACCACCTCTGACAGTATGAAAGTTGAAATTTGGAACGTCTTAGACGTCCAGATATTTTCTCACGCGATGTATGGTACGCTTCATAGGAATTTTCAAATGCTTCGGGTTTATCATTGTTCTCCAATGATGTTTTAGTAATCCTTTTGATCTTATCTACATCACAGACCACCTCTGACAGTATGAAAGTTGAAATTTGGAACGTCTTAGACGTCCAGATATTTTCTCACGCGATGTATGGTACGCTTCATAGGAATTTTTAAATGCTTCGGGTTTATCATTGCTTCTCCAATGATGTTTTAGTAATCCTTTTGATCTTATCTACATCACAGACCACCTCTGACAGTATGAAAGTTGAAATTTGGAACGTCTTAGACGTCCAGATATTTTCTCACACGATGTATGGTACGCTTCATAGGAATTTTTAAATGCTTCGGGTTTATCATTGTTCTCCAATGATGTTTTAGTAATCCTTTTGATCTTATCTACATCACAGACCACCTCTGACAGTATGAAAGTTGAAATTTGGAACGTCTTAGACGTCCAGATATTTTCTCACGCGATGTATGGTATATACGCTTCATAGGAATTTTTAAATGCTTCGGGTTTATCATTGTTCTTCAATGATGTTTTAGTAATCCTTTTGATCTTATCTACATCACAGACCACCTCTGACAGTATGAAAGTTGAAATTTGGAACGTCTTAGACGTCCAGATATTTTCTCACGCGATGTATGGTATATACGCTTCATAGGAATTTTTAAATGCTTCGGGTTTATCATTGCTTCTCCAATGATGTTTTACTTGGTGAGCAGGGATTTCCACCAAAGACTATGTATTGTGAGATTAAAATCCCAACTTCGCATCCCCTCACATCTTTTCCGCCCCCTTACACTGCTGGTATCCTCTACCCCCGCCCAAACTTCAGGCAGAAGCTACGCCGCTGGCTAACATATAGCACTGAATTGAATTGAATGGTAGTTAAGTAATATTCGTATACATTCACTTACACATACTGTAGTACACAATTTATGTCTATCCGTATATTTAATGTACTGCTATATATAAAATATATAAATATATATAACTCTGTTGCTGTATAGCTGCGCCTAAGCTAACAAATCAATGGCGATGTACATTGACTTTAAACAATCCTAATTTAAAGTATAGATACAAAAATGTATATATTGTTTAAATATAGACAACTATCGGAGAAGGGTTCCCGCTGTACCGGAAATGGCGTTAACAGTACAGAAAAGGTCTGTGTCCCGTTTCATCCAAAATCTCAGTTCATCCAAAATGTATTATGTAAACATTACAGTTTTAAAACTAACCATTGTCTCGTTTCATCCAAATATTTTGCTTCTATCAACAAATAAAGTCCCGTTTCATCCAAATTGAATCGCGATTCATCCAAAATGTCCGTTAGTTGAGTCCTGATTAGAGTTTAGTTGATTGTTGAGTGGTATTTATTTTAGGCTGATCCAAGTAAATAACTACAGCGTGCTAGGTAATCTACTATATATATTAGTAATCAGAAGATCGGGTGAAATATCATGATTACGTCGGAATCTATCGAACATCAGCTTTTCTTGTGCAAGAAGGCTATCATTCCTGATATAAAATTCGCTCCCAGTACGTGGATTCACCTTTCCCCTCAGGACACCTCGTTGTCGTACCTGATAACTATGATGAATTTCTTGAAACCGAACTAAGAATGCGGCAAGTTTTGGACGAGGATGATCAAATTTGTCTGCAAGACTGCGATGAAATCCCTCTGCATGATTGTTTGTTCTGGGTCCAGCGTTCGAAAAGTGATTAAACAGATTAATAACATCTGGTTGAATCCACGTTGCTTCGAAATAGGATTTGAATTTACTAATGCCGTAGTCAATGTCGGTGTCGTAAGTTATAGGCTGGTTGCATAAGCATCTGTCCCAAGCATATTTAACCAATTCGGGAGGCAGCACACTTAATGCCACTAGCCGTCTGATCCAGTCCCTCAGCGGTAAATACTGTGCACTATCATAGCGTTTCTTCTGCTCGTAAACTAGTTTAAGTCCATTATAATTTATATTTCTATTTAAGCATTGTGCATAATGGAACAGACATCCTCTAACAATTGCATTTGGAAAAGTTAATTTGGTCGCATTTATTGCTGCTTTTTCCAAGTCAAGATGTATTTCCTCAATACTATGAGAGCCACACAATAGCTTGATATTATTCAGGACCAAGTTAAACAGCCATTCATAACTCTGCTGGTTTTTGTCGGAAAGTAACGCATACACCGGTGGCATGCTTTCACCGCCAACAAATCCATGAATAACGTAAAGCTGTGAAAAATATTCACTCGGTCGGTAGTGAAATGTTCCATCGGCTACAATGTGTCGACTTTCCGCCAACAGCTTAAGGTCTTGGTTTGACGCGACTACCAGAGTTGGTGGGTCGGACTGCTCGAAAATTAAATATCGCTCGTTATACTGTGGATCTGAAACATCGTTGGAATAGCGAGCAGTCAATGTTTTCTTGAGTTCCGCAGGTATATCACCAATTGTATTTATTACGGATATCTTAAAATTATAGTGTCGATAATAGCTGGACTTAACTCTCTTAAATTCTGGAAAGTTGTTTTCAACTTCCTGTCGAAAAGAAGCGTCGCCCAATTTTACCAATTTAGTTGAACGATTATTAATTAAGACAACGCATGTCATTGAAAATTCAATTACAAAATTTCACGCTTGAATGAAATGCGACCACTTTTGGATGAAACGAGACTTAATTTGGATGAAACGCGACTTACGCTGGATGAAACGAGACCAAACAGAAAACGCCAACGAGTTTGGATGAAACGAAACTGCAACAACTATTAATTTGGATGAAACGCGACTCACGCCAGAAAAGTGGGGTGGGCGTGGCTGAGACATAGCATAAATGTGTAAAAGAAATGTGATAGTTAATTGACAAAAGCGAGGATGATACCAATTAGACGGACTCTATTACGTTAAAAATTTGGGATTTGGGTGTCCGCAAGGTCCTAAAAACCCCATTCGCTTGGGTTTACGCACATGTTTGCTTACAAAAACTGATTACTGCTGCATCTCATTTTATTCCAACGAAACAGTAGTTTCAGCTGGCAAAGTTCATTATGTATATGGACGCTAATGCGGGAGTCCACTTTAGGTGCGTACATCTGGGTTGTTAAATTGTCAAGTCGTAATGTCATGATCGTAAAAGTGATGAACGCGAAAAAATTACGATTTCCTCTTATGTGTACACGATTTGATGTGTAGCAACGCGTAGGCATTTATCGGGGTCACTATTTTGCGATTAAGCATCGCATTTTGTTGATTCGTACAAGTGAAAATGCGATTACCAATCGCGGTTTTCTCGTATACTATAATACACATATAAACGGCGAACACTCCTGTTTGACTTACCATGTCATTTGATGAACGCGGACAAGCGTGCGAAATAGACAAATGTGCGTGAACGCTAATACTACTCGTACATCACAGAGCACATGTTTGCGTTCACAAAAATGCGAATACCACTGGCAAAAATGTGAACACGATTTTCTGCGCGGATCAATGCGTGATTTTGACGAAATAACAGCCTTGGTGTACGCACCTAAAGTGCACTCACGCATAATTTGATGTGTGCAATATGCTTTTATTAAAGCATACCAAATGCTCAAATACCCATACGGAAGAGCCCATGTCAAACACACTCGTCGCAGACGCGTTAAGACGCGCCAGCACGTAAGTGCGTATAACCGGTCACGCAGTTAGACGCGCAAGCATGCAAATCTTGAACGACTTTCAACGTTGTCACAGACGATCGCCTTCGAGGTCACTGTTTTAAGCTTCAAACACGGTACGTGCCACATACTAACAATGCTCGCTTCAGTTTCGCATACCGCACTGTCCGTCTTTGGAATAGTCTACCCAACGATGTAGTCACTGCGCCGTCTCTGGCATCGTTCAAAAAGTTGCTCCATCGTTCGAAAGCATTGCCAGATCTCTGACTCCCTGTTGCTGCCGCTCGTCTATCATTTTAGAAAGAAGTTCCCAAATTTCAATCCACAAAGCCGAATTCAATCGGCTTGCCCTGTCCGGACTATATGAATCTTTTAGGCGCAACAAAAACATGGAATCCGGACTGAGGCACCAGCAGGTGCGTGAATGCGTCCAAAACCATACGACACAAAAGCAGGTAAAAGAACACAAATTCGCGTTTAATGCGTTTGCGTACGATTTTTGTGCAGTTAATTCTATCCGTGACTACAAGTACTCTTTCGTTCGTCATAGGGAGACCCAATATAACCCAACTCGAGATCCGTTTGTATCCGCTAAACACGTATGTAGTTTTTTCTTAATGATGAAAGCATTTAATACATCAAATTTCAACATTAGACAATAATTGATTTTGGTACAATACTCAACTCTGTTCATTGAAGTGATTTGCAAATGATTTTGTCACTTTAACAAAGCGAACACTCACCGTCTTTCACACGCTAGAACAATAATTTCTGCTTGAAAGGTTGTTTCTATATATAATTGTTTAAACATTCAAACATTTGTTCCAAATAACTTCTTCTCGGTATGCCAAGATTACCAGGAGTTGGGTTTTGCACTTAACCATGCAAAACGCTAGTTTTATCGCACAATCATCACAATTTTTTGTTCAAATTTCAACAAAATTTGGTATGACGGACCAAAAGTTGGAACGGTAGGACAAAATGTAGGGGAACGGCGTGAACAGCACACAAGTGGCAAATTTGTGCATTCCCTCCCGAACAGTAGTACAACAAATGAAAAATAAGTGTCTTCTTACAAGGATTCATCATGAACTCTGTGGTTTCAAGATTAAAAGGAAACCCGTTTTATTTTGCACATTTAAACAAAAAACCCCAGCCCAGGAAAGTAAAAAGTTACCACTACACTGCGCATAAATGTGTCTTCTTACAAGGATTCATCATCATGAACTCTGTGGTTTCAAGATTAAAAGGAAACCCGTTTTATTTTGCACATTTAAACAAAAAACCCCAGCCCAGGAAAGTAAAAAGTTACCACTACACTGCGCATAAATGTGTCTTCTTACAAGGATTCATCATCATGAACTCTGTGGTTTCAAGATTAAAAGGAAACCCGTTTTATTTTGCACATTTAAACAAAAAACCCCAGCCCAGGAAAGTAAAAAGTTACCACTACACTGCGCATAAATGTGTCTTCTTACAAGGATTCATCATCATGAACTCTGTGGTTTCAAGATTAAAAGGAAACCCGTTTTATTTTGCACATTTAAACAAAAAACCCCAGCCCAGGAAAGTAAAAAGTTACCACTACACTGCGCATAAATGTGTCTTCTTACAAGGATTCATCATCATGAACTCTGTGGTTTCAAGATTAAAAGGAAACCCGTTTTATTTTGCACATTTAAACAAAAAACCCTAGCAACGCAAAGTTACCACTACACTGCGCATAAATGTGTCTTCTTACAAGGATTCATCATCATGAACTCTGTGGTTTCAAGATTAAAAGGAAACCCGTTTTATTTTGCACATTTAAACAAAAAACCCCAGCCCAGGAAAGTAAAAAGTTACCACTACACTGCGCATAAATGTGTCTTCTTACAAGGATTCATCATCATGAACTCTGTGGTTTCAAGATTAAAAGGAAACCCGTTTTATTTTGCACATTTAAACAAAAAACCCTAGCAACGCAAAGTTACCACTACACTGCGCATAAATGTGTCTTCTTACAAGGATTCATCATCATGAACTCTGTGGTTTCAAGATTAAAAGGAAACCCGTTTTATTTTGCACATTTAAACAAAAAACCCCAGCCCAGGAAAGTAAAAAGTTACCACTACACTGCGCATAAATGTGTCTTCTTACAAGGATTCATCATCATGAACTCTGTGGTTTCAAGATTAAAAGGAAACCCGTTTTATTTTGCACATTTAAACAAAAAACCCCAGCCCAGGAAAGTAAAAAGTTACCACTACACTGCGCATAAATGTGTCTTCTTACAAGGATTCATCATCATGAACTCTGTGGTTTCAAGATTAAAAGGAAACCCGTTTTATTTTGCACATTTAAACAAAAAACCCCAGCCCAGGAAAGTAAAAAGTTACCACTACACTGCGCATAAATGTGTCTTCTTACAAGGATTCATCATCATGAACTCTGTGGTTTCAAGATTAAAAGGAAACCCGTTTTATTTTGCACATTTAAACAAAAAACCCCAGCCCAGGAAACTAAAAAGTTACCACTACACTGCGCATAAATGTGTCTTCTTACAAGGATTCATCATCATGAACTCTGTGGTTTCAAGATTAAAAGGAAACCCGTTTTATTTTGCACATTTAAACAAAAAACCCCAGCCCAGGAAAGTAAAAAGTTACCACTACACTGCGCATAAATGTGTCTTCTTACAAGGATTCATCATCATGAACTCTGTGGTTTCAAGATTAAAAGGAAACCCGTTTTATTTTGCACATTTAAACAAAAAACCCCAGCCCAGGAAAGTAAAAAGTTACCACTACACTGCGCATAAATGTGTCTTCTTACAAGGATTCATCATTATGAACTCTGTGGTTTCAAGATTAAAAGGAAACCCGTTTTATTTTGCACATTTAAACAAAAAACCCCAGCCCAGGAAAGTAAAAAGTTACCACTACACTGCGCATAAATGTGTCTTCTTACAAGGATTCATCATCATGAACTCTGTGGTTTCAAGATTAAAAGGAAACCCGTTTTATTTTGCACATTTAAACAAAAAACCCCAGCCCAGGAAAGTAAAAAGTTACCACTACACTGCGCATAAATGTGTCTTCTTACAAGGATTCATCATCATGAACTCTGTGGTTTCAAGATTAAAAGGAAACCCGTTTTATTTTGCACATTTAAACAAAAAACCCCAGCCCAGGAAAGTAAAAAGTTACCACTACACTGCGCATAAATGTGTCTTCTTACAAGGATTCATCATCATGAACTCTGTGGTTTCAAGATTAAAAGGAAACCCGTTTTATTTTGCACATTTAAACAAAAAACCCCAGCCCAGGAAAGTAAAAAGTTACCACTACACTGCGCATAAATGTGTCTTCTTACAAGGATTCATCATCATGAACTCTGTGGTTTCAAGATGAAAAGGAAACCCGTTTTATTTTGCACATTTAAACAAAAAACCCCAGCCCAGGAAAGTAAAAAGTTACCACTACACTGCGCATAAATGTGTCTTCTTACAAGGATTCATCATCATGAACTCTGTGGTTTCAAGATTAAAAGGAAACCCGTTTTATTTTGCACATTTAAACAAAAAACCCCAGCCCAGGAAAGTAAAAAGTTACCACTACACTGCGCATAAATGTGTCTTCTTACAAGGATTCATCATCATGAACTCTGTGGTTTCAAGATTAAAAGGAAACCCGTTTTATTTTGCACATTTAAACAAAAAACCCCAGCCCAGGAAAGTAAAAAGTTACCACTACACTGCGCATAAATATATATATATATGTAGGACCAACGTTGGACGCTGCAGGGGTGGCATAAACAACGCAACAAAACGCATATATATATTACATACCAACTGTAATGTCACATGGCGTGGCAAGTTTACGAAAACAATAACATTTTCCGTACATTTCACCGCAGACCAAGACAAAAAAATAATGTATTTCACACGTGGCATTATTTAAGATACATTAACTCATTTCTTGAAGGATATACAAAAAATAATAGCAACAGTGTTGTTGCAACAGCCTACGTTTGTAGTTTAGACAATCTCCGTTATAAAAAATCTCGACTAACATCTAGAGATAATGAGCAATAAGTTGCTTATGTCTACCAGATCGCACGAATAATATAACTACATACCTATCGCGGATTCATAACACACCATATTACGATATTCCATTGGCATAGTTTTTCCGGAATGTCGTTTCCGCGTTTAGATGCACGAACATTACTACGATTGAAAATACAGTCCTCATTAATTTAATATCACTTCTAATCCGGTACGTAAACAGTCAACAATCACCGCGACCGTTATCATCTGACAACAGGTTGTCCAGCTGCTGGAGGTTGCTGCTGGCCAGCTTGTTGCTGATGCGGATAAGCAGGTTGTCCAATTGTCTGTTCGGATTGGCCGACTCCTTGAGCAGGCTGGCCGACTCCTTGAGCAGGCTGGCCGACTCCTTGAGCAGGCTGGCCGACTCCTTGAGCAGGCTGGCCGACTCCTTGAGCAGGCTGACCGACTCCTTGAGCAGGCTGACCGATTCCTTGGCCAGGCTGGCCGACACCTTGAGGGAGCTGCCCATGTACCGGTTGCTGACCTTGCGATGCCGGAGGTTGTTGACCCAGCGGAAGCTGCGTGGCATCTAGAGGTACTTGTTCATGCGGTGGTTGCTGCTGTCCTTGTGGTGGTTGCGTTTCGACCGGTTGCTGTACTTGACGAACTTGTGCTTCCGCTGGAGAAGGTACTTGGACTTGCGGAGGTAACGTAGGAGCTGGCACCGCCTGGGAAGGTTGTTGCTGTTGAGGAGGTTTGGTTTCCACTGACTGCTGTCCGCCTACTTGTGGCGTTTGCATAGGAGGCAACTGTTCCTGGGGCGGCGGTTGGTTGACGGGTAATTCTTGCGACAACTGCTGTCCCTGCTGGGATGGAGTGCCGGAGGGCTGTTGTTGCTGTTCAAATCCTTGTGGGCTACCAGCCCCTTGCGTTTGTATCGGCAGTTGCTGCCCCTGCGGAGCTGCCGTAGCTAGTGAAGGTTGCTGTTCGGCAGGAACCTGTGACACGACTACAGATGGTGGCTGTTGCCCTGGTGACGACAGTGATTCAACAACTGGTGGTTTCTGTTCGTTTTGTTTCTGTTGTTCGGCCAATCGCTGCTTTTCTAAAGCCAGTCGCTGCTGCTCTTCAGCAAGTCGTTGTTGCTCCGCCAACCGCTGTTGTTCCGCAAGTTGTAGCTGCTCCTGTTGTGCTTTTTGCTCTGCCGCCAACCGTTCCCGTTCCGCCTGCTCAGATGCATTTCGTTGCCGCTCCTGTTCTTCGGCCGCTCGCTTTCGTTCTTCAGCTTGTCGCTTCATTTCTTCAAGTTGCTGCTGTTCTTGCAATTTCCGCTCCTGTGCCTGCCGCTGCAACTCTGCCAACTGGCGAGCTCGTTGTTCTTCATCAGCTTTTCGTTGCTGCTCGGCTTGCTCCTGACGTAGCCGTTCCTGTTCAGCTGCCTGACGCTGCTGTTCTTCTTCTTGTTGACGAAGTTGTTCCTCGGCCGCTTTTCTCTTCCGTTCAGCTTCAGCTTCGTCAGGCACGGTCGGCGCTGTTGTAGTATGTAGCTCCGCGGTATGTGGTGTAGCGTCAGTATTGGGATAATGGGGCGGGGCTGACGTCGTCACTTGATTCCGATCGAAAATATTCTGATCATGACCAACGGCTGCGACTGCCGGATGTGTTAGTCTACCGATATACGGAGCATTATAAGAGCCAAGATAAATGGTGTCCCCGTCTTGTAAAACTTCGGAAACGCCAGTAATCCGTTTTCCTTTCGGATCGTGAAATGACTGAACAAGAACTCCGTTGTTATCAAAAAATGCTATAAGGCCGTGCGAAGGAGTCATAAAGCTAATAAGCCATTGCAGCATCTTCGACGAAAATACCTGAAAAACAATAAATTATAGGTATAATAATGTATTGTTCATTCTGACTAAAATTGATAAAGCAAAGCCGTTAAATTTAAAGAGATGACATAGATATGATCAACCATGCCTGGACACTTAGCTGTAAAGCTAGTTAAACATATTATAATCATCGACTTGTCAAACTAGTAAACACTCGAAATTTAAAATATCAATCATAAAACCATTAACTTTAAACAGGGAACTTGTACTAAATATAAACGTATCCACAAAAATGGCCCCAATTTAAATCAACATTACATACAATAAAACAGATTCCATCCCAATGAAATGAAAATACCGAAAACTACCTTACCCAGTTTAAAACGCCTCTACCACATTTGGGATAAAAGGGGCGTTTTCCAAATAATAGGATTTGCGTTTAAAAAATTATACGTATAAATGCTAAACAAGGCGTGCTAAAACCTTTTTTATACCCCAGCTGATCTAACATGAAGTATATTTATAAGTACATTTGCATTATATACATATATATTCAATTGAATCATGGAGCATGTTCGTGCGTTATAGACAATCCTGGAAATGCAATAGGAGCCCTGTTTGAAACAACATTTTGAGGCCAAATGCGATAACAGAGATCGGTCCAATGAAAACTACCTTTATGAGCTAAAGGATTTCATTTCACTCGTTTAAATCCATGAAACTCTTCTAAACCTATATTTGGGTTCTGCACATCAAACCGAAAACCCTTTCAATTTTACCGATCTTTGTCGGGAAACTGTTCAAAGTTGTAATTCTCGCACTATGTCTGATCGTTGCAGTAGGGCTTCTCTTTGTTGTTTGTGAATAACTTAGCTCTTTGAAGTTACCGGTATAAAATGGTTTCCGTGAACCAGGCTAGCGTTAATGAAAACTTTTTTGAACAATACTAATGCTTAACATTCCCCCCGATGGATGCGGCACTTGCTGGCCTACAGAGCCGCAGGTGGAAACCAACAGTGTTCTTCCTTGGTGTAATATTATGTTCTCATAAAATTGTCACCAAAAGGGCATTGAAAACCTTGTTATTTTCAAAACTACTATATTCTTGCAACAGATTAAATTGTCATGTTTATGTTATGGTTACGTAGATACCGACACAGAGAAAACAAACGGAAACAGCCTTATTAATTCAACTGCAACCAGCCCTTAGAACTAACGCATTCGCTCCAATGCATATTTCTACGCGTATTACGGTAATTGGTGGTGGTAAAGTAAAAATTATTATAAATAGGAAGTCACAGTCACGAGAGCTATGTATTTGATGCCAATTATTGTTGTTTTGATATTACAGATTATTTAGTAGAATTTCAGATTTGTCAGTTTCGCCGTATTAAGAACCAGCAGCCATGTCAAATTTTGACACTCAAAGTTCATTTTCGTAAAAAATTTGTAATGTGCCAGGATCTAACCCAAAAACTCGCATTCGTATCAGGTATATAAAATCTGCGAATCGGTTAATACATGAAAAGACATCACCAATGACAACACTTGTTTCCAGAAATAAAAAACCCGTACTCACTTTCGTTAAAAACTTTCGCTTCCATGTCGCTTGGCTGTAAGAATCAAATAGCGGCTGCTGTTCGTAAAATCGTGCAACCGCAAATCCAACCCAGTAGCCACCGTAGCGAGCCCGGCGGACGTTGTCGGGTAATCCTGGCAAGTTGGTAGCCCAAGGCTCCATATAGCCGGAATCGACGCCACTCAGGTGTAACCTATAACTAGTAGCTTGTCTTAACGAAAAGGTGGTGAATTTTGTGCGTTGAATATGTAATTTAGAGAGCTATTCATATCTATATTGAGCATCAAATTACAAAATGGGCCATCGAATATAAGCTACGTTGCTGGAATATTTGAGAAGATATAACGATTATTGTGCTCGAAATTTTCAGGTATGTAGAGGATGAATTTCTGTACAAAATAAGGCCAAAAACACCTATATAGCTCGAGCGGTTGATGAGATATTACCATTTTCGTGTATTTTGAGTCAAAAGGACTCACTAAAACCCCGTTTTGACACAGTTTTGTAGTGTAAGTAATGACAATAGCAGCACACCATTTGCAGCTACAGAGACGAACAGAAATAACCGCACAAAAAACGAATGCAACAACGTGTTTGTTTTACAATGGCTTATAAACGAGCGCATAAACCTCCTAAGTTACCCATAGGGGTCAGACCCCCCACAGACAACCCAATTTCTGAAGTCCCCACGCTAGCAAAAATTGCAAACTTGCACAAAATTTTAGCAAAATTGGGAGAAATGGACAAAAACGGGGATAAATCAAAAATACACTGGTGGTCAAAAATAAAAATTTTAGTGTTTGCAGGAGACCGGGGTGCGAAAATCGTCTAAGGAGTCAAGCGGCGCACATAATGGGCCAGCTTTCTCTCCCCCATAATAATCCGGCATTTGTAATAGTTGAACTAACTTCATAATCCGAGCACGGCCCAGTTCACAAATGAGTAAGCCTTGGCGATCGTGCGTTACAGCTATGCCATTCGGAAAGGCTAAATTTTGTGCAAGCACCGTCAGGTCGTGTGTACCTTGGTTGTAGACGAGTATCCTAAAATGCAACAAAAATCCTAAAATCTAACTTCTATAATTTAAATCATTCGTGAAGATTTTAGTAATATTAGAAAGACAAAGGTTAAATTAACAGTGTCAATTCTATAATAAGAAATATCGCTATAATTTAAGGGGTGTAGCTAGTCATATTGTTCCTGGCGTTTATTAGAAAGATGTTATTGCTAAAAGCAATTAACCTAGAGGCACGTGCCCTATAAAATTTCGCTCAATTAGGTCCACTTATAACCATGTTAACAAGAGTGATACCACCGAGTTTCTGAAGATGTTTGCTGAGGCAAGATGCTGTTTAGCCATTGCTCCTGGGTAGGTGGATAGGGGCGCAGTTCGCTATTCGAAAGTAGGGTGGGAGCCTAGGTGAGAATAGCGGGCGCCATAACGGAAAAACCTTATATATTTTTGCCGAAAATCAGGCGTGCCCAAGGACTTGCAGCGCCCATGTAGGCGGAGAAATAAACATACCATTACATCTTAAACCCACCCTAGGGAAAAACAAGTCAGATCCGCCAAGCTGTTCCTTAATTATTTTAATATTTTGCGAATTAAATATGTAAAATGTAGATTTTGCTAAATTAATGTAAATTTTTCGTACTTTAACTGCTTTATTTTTTTGTTAAAACATCAAAAATATTTAATTCTGATTTACACATTTTATTGCTCAACTTATTTAGTCACAGTTTTGCATAAGATAGCAAATTAAGATGAAATATCCCATGGAATACGCCTTAAGTCGACCACTTTCCGAGCAAATAATTCCACGACCCGCTATAACGTTTTGCAGTATCGTTGTAACAGCAATTATGTTAATGTTTATTCTTACTTTAATACTTTTACATATTTCATGTTAAGCAAAAGGACCCCGGATCAGTTCCACCAGGAACTTTTCTAGCAATCTGAAAGAGACAGGTACTCCGCGTACTAGTAGACAATACGAAATCATCTGTTAGCCTACTAATTATACTTATACTTAACAACTGTCCAACTATGCAGAATTCATCATTTATATTTCCAGACTAGTGATTCATATAACAAATAAAGCTATTTATTTTAAAGCTATAACTCCTCAAATTCTGCAGAACGCCAAGTTTGGCTCATTTTACGAAATTACCATTATATCATCGATCGTTTTTATGTCGTAAACGCTTTCGAGATCATAAACGTTCATAGAAGAAATCCGATCTCCGATACTTCAATGACAAAATACTAAAACCTTATTTCACACTTAAAAACGCAGCATTAACATAGTGCAGCCTATAACCATTTAGCAACGCCAAGTTCGTCTAGATTGTCAAGTTACATATGATTTCGCTGTGTATACAGAGAAACCCGAAAACACGAAGCTTCAGCAATTTAGAATAATTCATCTATTTCAACCATGTACTTTTGTATTATGGCAAGCAAGCACTATCATGTACCTCCCGTCCGATTTTCCTTCGAGCAATATCATGTGAAAATCACGGCGGGTCCATCGCGTTGAGCTATCGCTAAAAACTATTCGGCCGCTCGGCAAAACGTCCACGTCGTTGAAAAATCGAACCGGGCGCCCGTCAACTTCCACACCGCCAGGGACTATATTTTCGACCGACCCTGAAAAGATCATTGTAAACAAATTCGCCAATGCATATTAAGTGCGAGATCTAAAAAGAAACTAAGACATACGGAACGATTTTCATTTAGGCACTAGGCAGCAGTAGGAATAGAAAACATTGATCAATCAGAACCCGAGACATTAACGAAACATCACAATTGGAGAAAATTTCTAAGCAGCTTATTTTGCGACGCTCAGGTACAACAGACTCGAAACATTCGAAATAAGTGTAGTGGACGTGACGCTCCTGCACCAACTCAGGCAGTACAACAGTGACATGCACCATACTTCTAAGGAATACCTTAGTTATCACTGCATAATCAGTGCGCGTTCGTTATGATTTTTATAAAAATTTCTGGATAAATACATCTATATTCTGATACTTCGCTGTAACCAGCCGAAAAGTTTGTTCTGAACAACGCGTTCCTGGAGTCCGGCTTAATTATGTCACGATTATCGCTAGTTGCGCAGCGTTTCATTGCGAATATTAGGCAATAGTAGGAGAAATGTTAGCAGAGTTGGGCAGTGTAGATTAAAATTTCAATAAAGTCAATATATTAGTCATTTAACAAGGATTGTTGATATACAATATTCTTGCACCCGCAACAGTTTCAAATATCAACAGTACCCGCCAAAGTTGACTGTCGCTCGCTAACGATTTGCTCGAAATTTACTAAATTCTAAAAATAGAATTTATTATTAATTTAAATAGTTTCGAAATCTTAAGAGCCACTCGCTCGAAACATGATCGAACTCGCTCGTTCGAAATGTGACGGTAATTCTGGCGCGTAGTGTACCAGACTTGCAGTAAACTGAGAGTTCTCTTCTGACTATATAATAAACTAAACGGGGCAGAAAAATTTCATTATAATATACCAGAATCTTGACCATAAAATGTAGAATGTTTTGATTAAAATGTCTTAAAAACACTGAAAATTTCCAAAATGATTATGAAAAACGAAATTGAAAAATTTTCAGAAAGAAAATTTTTGAAGTTCCGTAATTAATCAAACTTTTTGAAAATTATTATTATCACATACATCAGAGGCGAATCTATACGCCCATTTTTTTCATATATATTATTTAATATATAGGAGATGGAAAACCAATTACTTTGTAAAAATCGCGATGTAACGTCATGTCTTCATGTTGGAAGCCATTACAACATCGCCATTAAAAACATTCCAAACACTACCATAACTATATATCACAAAAAATCATAAATTTGCTTGAGTAAGTGGTGAAGATGATCCATTCCAAAATTTAAGGTACAGCAGGCTGCAGAAATGAATCGCATTTCGAGCAAGTCGCAAGCGATGGCTCGCTACGAATTTCGAAACTATTTAAATAATAATTCTATTTTTAGAACAAATTTATTTCCAGCGAGTTGCGTGCTAGCGACAGTTATTTTTGGCAAGTATATACTGTATAGTTAAACAAATTACATTATCGTTTTCAACTACCTCGAGAAATCGTATAAACTAACCATTTCATTTAACACCAACGACTATATATTTCAAAAACTGTTGCGAGTGTAGTCTTTCACGGTTTTCAGCCAATATCTCGAAATTATTTTTGGTCGTAACCAAAAAAAAATTAACAAATTACATTATGGTTTTCAACTACCTCGAGAAATCGTATAAACTAACCATTTCATTTAACACCAACGACTATATATTTCAAAAACTGTTGCGAGTGTAGTCTTTCACGGTTTTCAGCCAATATCTCGAAATTATTTTTGGTCTTAACCAAAAAAAAATTAACAAATTACATTATCGTTTTCAGCTACCTCGAGAAATCGTATAAACTAACCATTTCATTTAACACCAACGACTATATATTTCAAAAACTGTTGCGAGTGTAGTCTTTCACGGTTTTCAGCCAATATCTCGAAATTATTTTTGGTCTTAACCAAAAAAAAAATTAACAAATTACATTATCGTTTTCAACTACCTCGAGAAATCGTATAAACTAACCATTTCATTTAACACCAACGACTATATATTTCAAAAACTGTTGCGAGTGTAGTCTTTCACGGTTTTCAGCCAATATCTCGAAATTATTTTTGGTCTTAACCAAAAAAAATTAACAAATTACATTATCGTTTTCAGCTACCTCGAGAAATCGTATAAACTAACCATTTCATTTAACACCAACGACTATATATTTCAAAAACTGTTGCGAGTGTAGTCTTTCACGGTTTTCAGCCAATATCTCGAAATTATTTTTGGTCTTAACCAAAAAAAAATTAACAAATTACTTATCGTTTTCAGCTACCTCGAGAAATCGTATAAACTAACCATTTCATTTAACACCAACGACTATATATTTCAAAAACTGTTGCGAGTGTAGTCTTTCACGGTTTTCAGCCAATATCTCGAAATTATTTTTGGTCTTAACAAAAAAAAATTAACAAATTACATTATCGTTTTCAACTACCTCGAGAAATCGTATAAACTAACCATTTCATTTAACACCAACGACTATATATTTCAAAAACTGTTGCGAGTGTAGTCTTTCACGGTTTTCAGCCAATATCTCGAAATTATTTTTGGTCTTAACCAAAAAAAATTAACAAATTACATTATCGTTTTCAGCTACCTCGAGAAATCGTATAAACTAACCATTTCATTACTTTTTTTTTTTTTTTGTTTTTTACATTATCGTTTTCAGCTACCTCGAGAAATCGTATAAACTAACCATTTCATTTAACACCAACGACTATATATTTGTTGCGAGGAGGGAGAAACTCAAAGTCTATCTAAAAAAAAAAAAAATTAAAAATGTTTCTTTCCACGTGAAAATATAAAAAAAAACCTTTTATTTCACAAAAACCAATATATTTTTCAAACTGTTGCGAGTGTAGTCTTTCACGGTTTTCAGCCAATATCTCGAAATTATTTTTGGTCTTAACCAAAAAAAATTAACAAATTACATTATCGTTTTCAGCTACCTCGAGAAATCGTATAAACTAACCATTTCATTTAACACCAACGACTATATATTTCAAAAACTGTTGCGAGTGTAGTCTTTCACGGTTTTCAGCCAATATCTCGAAATTATTTTTGGTCTTAACCAAAAAAAAATTAACAAATTACATTATCGTTTTCAACTACCTCGAGAAATCGTATAAACTAACCATTTCATTTAACACCAACGACTATATATTTCAAAAACTGTTGCGAGTGTAGTCTTTCACGGTTTTCAGCCAATATCTCGAAATTATTTTTGGTCTTAACCAAAAAAAAATTAACAAATTACATTATCGTTTTCAGCTACCTCGAGAAATCGTATAAACTAACCATTTCATTTAACACCAACGACTATATATTTCAAAAACTGTTGCGAGTGTAGTCTTTCACGGTTTTCAGCCAATATCTCGAAATTATTTTTGGTCTTGACCAAAAAAAAATTAACAAATTACATTATCGTTTTCAGCTACCTCGAGAAATCGTATAAACTAACCATTTCATTTAACACCAACGACTATATATTTCAAAAACTGTTGCGAGTGTAGTCTTTCACGGTTTTCAGCCAATATCTCGAAATTATTTTTGGTCTTAACCAAAAAAAATTAACAAATTACATTATAGTTTTCAACTACCTCGAGAAATCGTATAAACTAACCATTTCATTTAACACCAACGACTATATATTTCAAAAACTGTTGCGAGTGTAGTCTTTCACGGTTTTCAGCCAATATCTCGAAATTATTTTTGGTCTTAACCAAAAAAAAATTAACAAATTACATTATCGTTTTCAGCTACCTCGAGAAATCGTATAAACTAACCATTTCATTTAACACCAACGACTATATATTTCAAAAACTGTTGCGAGTGTAGTCTTTCACGGTTTTCAGCCAATATCTCGAAATTATTTTTGGTCTTAACCAAAAAAAAATTAACAAATTACATTATCGTTTTCAACTACCTCGAGAAATCGTATAAACTAACCATTTCATTTAACACCAACGACTATATATTTCAAAAACTGTTGCGAGTGTAGTCTTTCACGGTTTTCAGCCAATATCTCGAAATTATTTTTGGTCTTAACCAAAAAAAATTAACAAATTACATTATCGTTTTCAGCTACCTCGAGAAATCGTATAAACTAACCATTTCATTTAACACCAACGACTATATATTTCAAAAACTGTTGCGAGTGTAGTCTTTCACGGTTTTCAGCCAATATCTCGAAATTATTTTTGGTCTTAACCAAAAAAAAATTAACAAATTACATTATGGTTTTCAGCTACCTCGAGAAATCGTATAAACTAACCATTTCATTTAACACCAACGACTATATATTTCAAAAACTGTTGCGAGTGTAGTCTTTCACGGTTTTCAGCCAATATCTCGAAATTATTTTTGGTCTTAACAAAAAAAACATTAACAAATTACATTATCGTTTTCAGCTACCTCGAGAAATCGTATAAACTAACCATTTCATTTAACACCAACGACTATATATTTCAAAAACTGTTGCGAGTGTAGTCTTTCACGGTTTTCAGCCAATATCTCGAAATTATTTTTGGTCTTAACCAAAAAAAATTTTGGACAAAAAGTTCCAGAGGAATAACAACAATAATAATAATAATAATAACAATATCACAAGAATTTTCTGTAAATACAAAGCAACATTTCCGGATATTGTATAACGTATTACTTCTATGTGTAGGTAACAAAATTTAAAAGGATGGGCACTTTCTGTACGGAAAACTTGCCCATGCTCATTCATAGGGTGCGATACACCAACTCATCAGATTATAAACCAACGCAAAAGACCTCAGGGAAATATATCGACTCGTTCTGAATTATTATATCAAAATTATTGAGTCGACGACGGACTACTAACAGCACACAAACAAAATAATCCGCGATCGCACATTCGCGGCGCAATAAATAAAAGATTAAAATAACCAAAAACATATTTTCAAACAAACATTATTTTGAAAATATATTCACAAACTATACTAACTCAGATACGGGAATATAACATGCGAACACACACATTCCTCTCTTTTATCTCAAAGCAGAAATATAACGTTAGACTCGCTAGGTACAAACCTCTTTGAAAACAAAAAATAACCCAAAATCTCTGAACGCCTAATACATACTGCTGCATGAATTCCATCGTTACTGTGATAAGTCAACTATGGTTGGCAACAAATATTAAGAAAAGCTTACTTTTGGCAAAATCAACGATAAATATTCCTTTGTATGCATCAGCTGCTAAAATTCGACCATCGACCATTTCTCGAAGCCCCAATGGACGTCCGTGATCAGGTTCTTTATCGTAGGAACCTGAAATAAACAAATAAATACCTAGAACAAGGCTCTGAACGTCAAACGCGCAAAAACCCTCACACGCTAAAATGAATAAAACTCACTGAATCCTATGCTCACGTTTATTTGCGGAAAAGTACCTCCAAAACATATTGCAAAAATACCAAACACTATAAACAACGTATGGAATGGATGCATTTGATTGGTGAAACCAAGGGTCTATTATAAAAATTTTATTGAAGGGTAGGACATTCCGCCATACTCACATGTATTACGATGAAAAACGACCACGCCATTGGCTAAGGTAAAGTACATAAAGTACAACCGAGTGTCATACGTTTGCACAAAAATTATCTTACGGATTCTTGGTAAAAAAAGTGAAAGAGGCGGCATCACCCAAGCACCTAATACAAATTGAAAAATATCTGACAAGCAAAACTTGCTTGTTGGCGCTTATTGTCGTTTAAGTATAAACAATTTTCACATCAACTTACTGTAACTACACAACACTGGAGTGTTTAACGCACAATGAATCATGGGAATCCAAGGGTGTAGCCGAGACCTTGGAGCTGGTTATGCCTTCTCCCGCCCCAAATGGTGGCAACCAGTCACCGGGAGGAGGGCGTAGGGCGCCAGGGCAGGGGTACGGTAGCAGCCACAAGCCGCGTCTTGAGCACCTTTGGCTTCGATACCTGCAGCGCCGCCAGGGGGCGTCGCTTCACTATCCATAGAAGCCTTCGTTACGCGCCGTGAAAGGGTAGTACCCCACCCTCAGAAGACTATATGATATCTATCATTTAACTTCGATTCGAATGTTGATTAATCGAATTCGAATTAATCATATAATAACGATCCGAAATTATTATACAGTCGCTAGAAAACTATTTGAAATTTTTTTTGGTCTTCGAGGCAAGTTCTTATTGACATGCTTCACGCGATGACAGTGCATACATACAATCAATCAATATATAACATGTATATATGTGTATAATTTATAACGGTTAGAATAGACGACAATTGTTATTATTATTCGATTAAACGCAATTGAATTTATGTTTAAAGCAAGTGAACCTCGTTAAATTAATTGGAACCGATAGATTTTAGTTTAAACGAAAACGATCGAAACTTCGTTCAATTTTTGAGCCCTTCACTCTGATTGTACCTGTATACATGAAATTACTTGCGAAATGTAAACGAGAACCACAGGCGTCGACCCGGAGAAGGGTAGAGGGAAACTAGTCCCCTAATTTTTCCACTGTCTGAGGTTTTCCACTCTCAGGGAATGTTGAGGTGACCGAGGGTATTTCCCCCAGTTTTTGCCAATCTGAGCGAATTCTTACAATTTGTCTTCACAAATTCAGCCAAAATTCCCAAAATTGTCCGAGGAGAGGGCATCAGGCGGAAGATGATACCCACAATCGGGGTAACCCACTATCTTGTACGGATACCTAAGCATATATGACGGTGCCTCCCCAACGTTTGAGAATAAATCGTCGCCAAAACCTATTTAATAATCATTCTTTATTACCTCGATGTTAACACATATTACGTACTATAATCATAGTAAAAAGAATTACACCAAATATTTCAAGATGAACGTAGTTCAAACACATTATCCTCCCAACATTATTATTATTTGGAATTACTACTAGTAGCTTGCCTCATCACCAAGGTAATGGATTCTGAGTGTTGAATATGTAATTTATAGAGACGGTCGTGGCTATACTGAGCATCAAGTTACAAAATGAGCCGTATATAAGTTTTGTTGCCTTAATCGATGAAGATGTACCCGCTTATTGCGTATTTTGAGCGGATAACGATATGCAACTAAGAGCTTGAAGTGTTCCATAAAATTATACCGATACCACCCATATACATAATGCGATAGCAAGACTTTATTTCCGTTATGTGTATTTTGGGTCTCATGGACCCTTTGAAAACCAATTTTGACCCAACCCTGTTGCGTAAATAATGACAGTACGCAATGCACAACTACATAAAGGGTGAATATATATATATATATATATATATATATATATATATATATATATATATATATATATATATATATATATATATATATATATAGTGGGTGGCTGCGGAAATATTGGCGTTTTCGTATATTTTGGGTCCCACCGACCTAATAAAAACCCTTTTGATCCAGATTCTGTATATACCTTCAAAGATCCTTCTATCAAAGCATTATAAACAGACTTACATGGCATCATTTACACTACAAAATCAGCCTAAATTCACTAAGATATCTAAAACCGTCGAGATACAATTTATAACGTGTTTTGTCGAACCCAATTTGGATCACTTTTGCGGCCCAGAGGCGTAATCGTGCGAGCCAATCCGTCCAGCCGAAGTTGAGTTAAGCGTTTCACCCAAAAAACCCCAGAAACGGATACCGTCGAAATTTACCACTCTGCCCAGTTATGATTTTCCACTATCCTCAGAATTCAATTAATTATTAATTATTTGCAATTATTATTAACAAGAGTGCACTAGGGAAGAGTATGACACTTCCCTGCAATCACATGTTAGCCCATGTTTTTTGATAGGGGCGTTTTCGGTCCGACCTACCCCCAATAAACTGTGAGGATCCCCGAGCTATCCTCCTCCAAAAAACTGGTAGGGTCAGGCCGAAAACGCCCGTATCATCAAACACGGGTTTATATTAAAGTGCAAGGAAGTGTCATACTCTGTCCTAATGCACTTTTGTTATTAATTATCCATTTGCATATTATAAGTGAACATGAAAATAACTGAAAGTTAAAAATTTTACACGAAGGCCCGCAAATCGTTTCTGTCAAATGCATTTGATCGACAATTTGACCATTGACAATTTTCAAAATTGCACCGGAATATGTTGATGTGTAAAGAGCACCTGAAACCAAATACAGTATATATACACACCGTAGGTTCGTTAATGCGGCGTTTTGCATTAGATATAGCAGTCACGAAGCCTTTACGAATGCATTACAGTACCGATCTAAAATGGCCACTGCTCGCTCGAAAGGTGACCGTGATTTCCGGCGCGCGCAGTATTAGACATATTTCTTTAAAAACAGAAAAGTATCGAGTAAAAATTGATGACATCGCCAAATTCTAGGACAAAAATACATTTTCGTCTGAGCAGAAATGTCAATATCATTGGCAAAGATTTCCCAATAAAATTTCAGATTAATGTTTTGTCTCGCCCCCCTACAAACAACTCAGGCCGACTATAAAACCTGGAAATACATGGTCATTTCTATCGTTTGAGAAGCTTTTATGAGTAACTCAATCGTAAAAGTATTCGCCACTACATATATATACTCACCTCAGACACACACATTTTTTCTGCTGTTCTTATTTTTTCATGAACTGCTTTCCACGAACGATTGGAGAAAAATATGCTATTATTTCTGAGCGTGACTGCATGTCCGTCTTTTTTGAATCACAAACAGTCTTTCTATTAACAAGTGCTTGCGAGACACACAAGCTTCTACAAATACGATAGCAGCAGCTTTAAGCAGCGCACATCACTCCGCGTTGAAGTATTTAGACAGTTAAATTATAACCATTGGTGGCATAAAACACGGCGAAATACCTATATAATGCAAACGGGGTCATCAACAATTAAAAAGCGGACATTAGTAAGAAAACAATACTGGTATAAGCCCAAAAATAATATTGTGAACATAATTTCTGTACCAAAAGTGCGACACTATAATAGCAATGAATTTTAAACACACAATCAGTCGATGTAGTGGCAATAACTCGTCATCCAAAACCGAATTATTGTGATTGGAGCTAATTTCTAGAACGTCAAAGTAATAAAAAACAACAGCAAAAGCTAAATTTCAACTTTTCGCTGGTATCCGCAGCACACTCGGCAACGGTTTGAGACAAGTGGTGCACACAATTAGGAGTCCCGCTTTAAACCAGTAATTTATTGCTAATATCAAGAAACCTACATACCATCGATCATAACCATAGACTCCGGACCCACTAATTTGCCCTCGAGTATTCGCTCAGCTTTCGATAACATATTATTTGGAAATTTCGGCAAACTAGGAGGTAGTGGCATCCTAGAATAGCTTGTAAATCATTTATTTCGGCAAACTAGGAGGTAGTGGCATCCTAGAATAGCTTGTAAATCATTTATTTCGGCAAACTAGGAGGTAGTGGCATCCCAGAATAGCTTGTAAATCATTTATTTCGGCAAACTAGGAGGTAGTGGCATCCTAGAATAGCTTGTAAATAATTTATTTCGGCAAACTAGGAGGTAGTGGCATCCTAGAATAGCTTGTAAATCATTTATTTCGGCAAACTAGGAGGTAGTGGCATCCCAGAATAGCTTGTAAATCATTTATTTCGGCAAACTAGGAGGTAGTGGCATCCTAGAATAGCTTGTAAATCATTTATTTCGGCAAACTAGGAGGTAGTGGCATCCTAGAATAGCTTGTAAATCATTTATTTTGGCAAACTATGAGGTAGTGGCATCCTAGAATAGCTTGTAAATCATTTACTTCGGCAAACTAGGAGGTAGTGGCATCCTAGAATAGCTTGTAAATCATTTACTTCGGCAAACTAGGAGGTAGTAGCATCCTAGAATAGTTTGTAAATCATTTATTTTGGCAAACTAGGAGGTAGTGGCATCCTAGAATAGCTTGTAAATCATTTACTTCGTCATGTTAGGAGGTAGTGGCATCCTAGAATAGCTTGTAAATCATTTATTTTGGCAAACTAGGAGGTAGTGGCATCCTAGAATAGCTTGCAAATCATTTACTTCGGCAAACTAGGAGGTAGTAGCATCCTAGAATAGTTTGTAAATCATTTCTTTCGGCAAACTATGTAGGAGGTAGTGGCATCCTAGAATAGCTTGTAAATCATTTATTTTGGCAAACTAGGAGGTAGTGGCATCCTAGAATAGCTTGTAAATCATTTACTTCGGCAAACTAGGAGGTAGTAGCATCCTAGAATAGTTTGTAAATCATTTATTTCGGCAAACTAGGAGGTAGTGACATCCTAGAATAGCTTGTAAATCATTTATTATAAAAAATATCGTCGGGTAAAGCGATATAAGCTACAGTAAGGATCAATTTATTGTTAAAATAGTGTGTTTTTTTTTCATATTACGTTTTAAAATTTCTATAACATACAGTGACGGTGAGAGATAAAGGCAAATTTCGCGAATAGCAATTGAGCAGCTGCAAATTTTTCAGCCAACAATTCCCGAATGTTTCTCGAACTATTGGCGAAAAAAAAAACAGTGCTTTTATGTTTCTGACCGTAGCTGTAAATATTCTCCTTGGAAGCTCAGTATATAAATTTTAAAACGTATATGAAAAAAACACACTATTTTGACAATAAATTTATCCTTACTGTAGCTTATATCACTTTACCCTACGATATTTTTTATAATAAATGATTTACAAGCTATTCTAGGATGTCACTACCTCCTAGTTTGCCGAAATAAATGATTTACAAACTATTCTAGGATGCCACTACCTCCTAGTTTGCCGAAGTAAATGATTTACAAGCTATTCTAGGATGCCACTACCTCCTAGTTTGCCAAAATAAATGATTTACAAGCTATTCTAGGATGCAACTACCTCCTACATAGTTTGCCGAAAGAAATGATTTACAAACTATTCTAGGATGCTACTACCTCCTAGTTTGCCGAAGTAAATGATTTGCAAGCTATTCTAGGATGCCACTACCTCCTAGTTTGCCAAAATAAATGATTTACAAGCTATTCTAGGATGCCACTACCTCCTAGTTTGCCGAAGTAAATGATTTACAAGCTATTCTAGGATGCCACTACCTCCTAGTTTGCCAAAATAAATGATTTACAAACTATTCTAGGATGCTACTACCTCCTAGTTTGCCGAAGTAAATGATTTACAAGCTATTCTAGGATGCCACTACCTCCTAGTTTGCCGAAGTAAATGATTTACAAGCTATTCTAGGATGCCACTACCTCATAGTTTGCCAAAATAAGTGATTTAACAAGCTATTCTAGGATGCCACTACCTCCCAGTTTGCCGAAATAAATGATTAACAAGCTATTCTAGGATGCCACTACCTCCTAGTTTGCCGAAATAAATGATTTACAAGCTATTCTGGGATGCCACTACCTCCTAGTTTGCCTAAATAAATGATTTACAAGCTATTCTAGGATGCCACTACCTCCTCAGTTTGCCGAAATAAATTATTTACAAGCTTTTCTAGGATGTCACTACCTCCTAGTTTGCCGAAATAAATGATTTACAAGCTATTCTGGGATGCCACTGACCTCCTAGTTTGCCGAAATAAATGATTTTTACGACTAAACTTCTAGGATGCCACGACCTCCTAGTTTGCCGAAAATAAATGATTTACAAGCTATTCTATCGATGCCACTACCTCCTAGTTTGCCGAAATTTCCAAAATAATATGTTATCGAAAGCTGAGCGAATACTCGAGGGCAAATTAGTGGGTCCGGAGTCTATGGTTATGATCGATGGTATGTAGGTTTCTTGATATTAGCAATAAATTACTGGTTTAAAGCGGGACTCCTAATTGTGTGCACCACTTGTCTCAAACCGTTGCCGAGTGTGCTGCGGATACCAGCGAAAAGTTGAAATTTAGCTTTTGCTGTTGTTTTTTATTCTTTGACGTTCTAGAAATTACACTCCAATCACAGGCTAATTCGGTTTTGGATGACGAGTTATTGCCACTACATCGACTGATTGTGTGTTTAAAATTCATTGCTATTATAGTGTCGCACTTTTGGTACAGAAATTATGTTCACAATATTATTTTTGGGCTTATACCAGTATTGTTTTCTTACTAATGTCCGCTTTTTAATTGTTGATGACCCCGTTTGCATTATATAGGTATTTCGCCGTGTTTTATGCCACCAATGGTTATAATTTAACTGTCTAAATACTTCAACGCGGAGTGATGTGCGCTGCTTAAAGCTGCTGCTATCGTATTTGTAGAAGCTTGTGTGTCTCGCAAGCACTTGTTAATAGAAAGACTGGTTGTGATTCCAAAAACACGGACATGCAGTCACGCTCAGAAATAATAGCATATTTTTCTCCAATCGTTCGTGAACAGTTCATGAAAAAATAAGAACAGCAGAAAAAATGTGTGTGTCTGAGGGTGAGTATATATATGTAGTGCGAATACTTTTACGATTGGTTTCTCATAAAAGCTTCTCAACGATAGAAATGACCATGTATTTCCAGGTTTATAGTCGGCCTGAGTTGTTTGTAGGGGGGCGAGACAAAACATTAATCTGAAATTTTATTGGGAAATCTTTGCCAATGATATTGACATTTCTGCTCAGACGAAAATGTATTTTTGTCCTAGAATTTGGCGATGTCATCAATTTTTACTCGATACTTTTCTGTTTTTAAAGAAATATGTCTAATACTGCGCGCGCCGGAAATCACGGTCACCTTTCGAGCGAGCAGTGGCCATTTTAGATCGGTACTGTAATGCATTCGTAAAGGCTTCGTGAGCTGCTATATCTAATGCAAAACGCCGCATTAACGAACCTACAGTATATATACTGTATTTGGTTTCAGGTGCTCTTTACACATCAACATATTCCGGTGCAATTTTGAAAATTGTCAATGGTCAAATTGTCGATCAAATGCATTTGACAGAAACGATTTGCGGGCCTTCGTGTAAAATTTTTAACTTTCAGTTATTTTCATGTTCACTTATAATATGCAAATGGATAATTAATAACAAAAGTGCATTAGGAAAGAGTATGACACTTCCTTCCACTCACATATAAACCCGTGTTTGATGATACGGGCGTTTTCGGCCTGACCCTACCAGTTTTTGGAGGAGGATAGCTCGGACCCCCCACAGTTTATTGGGGGTAGGTCGGACCGAAAACGCCCCTATCAAAAAACATGGGCTAACATGTGATTGCAGGGAAGTGTCATACTCTTCCCTAGTGCACTCTTGTTAATAATAATTGCAAATAATTAATAATTAATTGAATTCTGAGGATAGTGGAAAATCATAACTGGGCAGAGTGGTAAATTTCGACGGTATCCGTATCTAGAGTTTTTTTGGTGACAGGCATAACTCAACTTCGGCTGGACGCATTGACTCGCACGATTACGCCTCTGGGCCGCAAAAGTGATCCAAATTGGGTTCGACAAAACACGTTATAAATTGTATCTCGACGGTTTTAGATATCTTAGTGAATTTAGGCTGATTTTGTAGTGTAAAAGATGCCATGTAAGTCTGTTTATAATGCTTTGATAGAAGGATCTTTGAAGGTATATACAGAATCTGGATCAAAAGGGTTTTGTTCAGGTCGGTCGGACCCAAAATATACGAAAACGCCAATATTTCCGCAGCCACCCCACTATATATATATATATATATATATATATATATATACATATATATATACATATATATATATATATATATATATATATATATATATATATAAAAGTCACCCTTTATGTAGTTGTGCATTGCGTACTGTCGTTGTCATTATTTACGCAACAGGGTTGGGTCAAAATTGGTTTTCAAAGGGTCCATGAGACCCAAAATACACATAACGGGCAATAAGCTCTGCTATCGCATTATGTATATGGGTGGTATCGGTATAATTTTATGGAACACTTCAAGCTCTTAGTTGCATATCGTTATCCGCTCAAAATACGCAATAAGCGGGTACATCTTCATCGATTAAGGCAACAAAACTTATATACGGCTCATTTTGTAACTTGATGCTCAGTATAGCCACGACCGTCTCTATAAATTACATATTCAACACTCAGAATCCATTACCTTGGTGATGAGGCAAGCTACTAGTAGTGGCATCCTAGAATAGCTTGTAAATCATTTATTTCGGCAAACTAGGAGGTAGTGGCATCCTAGAATAGCTTGTAAATCATTTATTTCGGCAAACTAGGAGGTAGTGGCATCCCAGAATAGCTTGTAAATCATTTATTTCGGCAAACTAGGAGGTAGTGGCATCCTAGAATAGCTTGTAAATAATTTATTTCGGCAAACTAGGAGGTAGTGGCATCCTAGAATAGCTTGTAAATCATTTATTTCGGCAAACTAGGAGGTAGTGGCATCCCAGAATAGCTTGTAAATCATTTATTTCGGCAAACTAGGAGGTAGTGGCATCCTTAGAATAGCTTGTAAAATCATTTATTTCGGCAAACTAGGAGGTAGTGGCATCCTAGAATAGCTTGTAAATCATTTTATTTTGGCAAACTATGAGGTAGTGGCATCCTCGAGAATAGCTTGTAAATCATTTACTTCGGCAAACTGAGTAGGTGAGTGGCATCCTAGAATAGCTTGTAAATCATTTACTTCGGCAAACTAGGAGGTAGTAGCATCCTAGAATAGTTTGTAAATCATTTATTTTTGGCAAACTAGGAGGTAGTGGCATCCTAGAATAGCTTGTAAATCATTTACTTCGGCAAACTAGGAGGTTTTGGCATCCTAGAATAGCTTGTAAATCATTTATTTAGGCAAACTAGGAGGCTAGTGGCATCCTAGAATAGCTTGCAAATCATTTATTTTCGGCAAACTAGGAGGTAGTAGCATCCTAAAATAGTTTGTAAATCATTTCTTTCGGCAAACTATGTAGGAGGTGGTGGCATTTATAATAATAGCTGCTGTCAATCATTTATTTTGGCAAACTAGGAGGTAGTGGCATCCTAGAATAGCTTGTAAATCATTTACTTCGGCAAACTAGGAGGTAGTAGCATCCTAGAATAGTTGTGTAAATCATTTATTTCGGCAAACTAGGAGGTAGTGACATCCTAGAATAGCTTGTAAATCATTTATTATAAAAAATATCGTCGGGTAAAGCGATATAAGCTACAGTAAGGATCAATTTATTGTTAAAATAGTGTGTTTTTTTCATATTACGTTTTAAAATTTATATACTGAGCTTCCAAGGAGAATATTACAGCTACGGTCAGAAACATAAAAGCACTGTTTTCGCGAATCGTTCGAGAAACATTCGCGAATCACGAAAATTTGCAGCTGCTCAATTGCTATTCGCGAAATTTGCCTTTATCTCTCACCGTCACTGTATGT
>JASANE010009015.1:0-12467 GCA_030248225.1 Trileptium ribeirensis | reverse complement strand
AGCCACAGCTACCGACTAGAAATCGCATCGTTTCTTCTTTTCGAAGCCCATCGAATTTAGCACCGGACGACATCGTGTATCGATGGATTCCAACGTTAACCATAACGGAGCTTTAGGAAAGCAACAACTTCTTCGGGTTGAATTAAGACGGTACCCATGGAGGATAACTTTCATGCACGCAAGGCGAGGAGTCCCGCTGGCACCCATCAAGCGACCGCTCACTCCTAGTGCCCCAACCGCCTGGACAATACGGGCCGAGGATGGGCTTCCGGGTCGCCTGGACTGGACCCAAGTACTGTTAACGCTATCCTGCACCACCTCAACTACCCAACCGGCTGGTCCTCCAATGATCCCGCTAGAAGACATGCCGACTTTTAATGTGAAACCAAGGGGCCCAGACTACGAGGACTGGGTTGGAATGTATCATTCACCTAGCCAACGCCAATGGTTGGGACGAGCATCAAAAAGTTGATTCGGGTTAGGAGCTGGGTTGCGCGGACCGGCAAGGAAGGCCTTCAAGGGCCTTCCGCCGGGAAAACGCCAAAGTTATCAAAGACTTAGTTGCCAACATACGCTTTTGATTCTCGTCATCGGGCCGTACCTGAGAAATCATTATCAGGACTACTCTGCTTCGGACAACAAGGGGCTAACGAACCAGTAGCAATGTACGGTAAAGAATGGCCGAAGCTCTGTGATCGTGCTTTTCCCGACATGGAAGACGAGCAGAGGGACACCATGCTCCGCATGTTTTTCCAAAGAGGCTTACGACCTGAGGTGCGCAGGCAGGTTCTCAACCAAATTCACGACTGTGAGACCTTTCGGGAAACCGTGGGTGTTGCTAAGCGATACGAAGATGCTAGCGCTGCATGTCCCGAACCAGACGCGCCTGTCGCTAGTAAGTCTCGTGCCAAAACGGCAAATTCTTTACTTGAGGAAGGAGGTGAAGGCCTGATCACACAGCTTCAAAATATGATATCGAAGAGCATTCGCAAGGCGAATAACGACGACAAGGCGATACAATAAGTCGGTTGCTGGATGTAATCGGTAAAAAGGTCGAAATCCCGCGCCAGCTTAACGCTCTCGCGCCGCACTTTGTGCCTCGCTCACCGCCAGCGCCGCCGTGTTTGCCGATACCAGCCATATTACTTGTTATCACTGCGGAGAACCAGGGCATGTCATGCGTGAATGCCCGTATAACGCACCCTCCCCGCCTGCTGGGTGAATGGCGCGCCGCGCAATGTTGATGTGAGCCCCAGCCTATGCACCTGGAGTTGCGGCGTAAACCACGGCAGGGGGGACCAAGAAAAGCCAGTGCGCGTATACCAACGGAACGATAACTATAATACGGGCCGAGGAGGCCCACCGCCACAGTTCCGGCGAGCCGAAAGCGGAAACGGATATAGGAATAATTCTGGGTGGAACAATCCATCCAATGCGGGAATGCGATCTAGCGGCCCGAATCAAGCAGGACTGCAATATGGCCGACCACCGCCGGGATTTGCTAATAATACTCGCGGATATGATAACTATACCAACCGGCCGGCACAGGCCTATGGATATCAACGGGCTCAAAGCGAACGACCCCAACCTAACAGAGGCATGGGGTCCCAGCAGCCGCAATCTGGTAGATTTTATTCACGGGACCACGCCAACCGGAACAGCGGTGCTGTACCGCGCCGGCGATACAGTTAAATTGTAGCGCCTCGCAGGGTAATGGAAATCGAGAACCAAGCCCAGCTACCACTCATCGATTAGAGGTGCTTAGTCGTGAACTCGGTATGATCCAAGGTAAATTGGGGCATAGTGAACCAACTGGACGAGTAAACGCTATTGCAAGTACAGATGAACCACAGTACGACGATGACGAATACTTGATGAACAGACACGATGACATGGACGAATTTGAGACCATAGAAGGACTCGTTGAGAGACACCTGAACGTGATCACGTCCACTTCGTGGGCTGATGCCGCGCGTCTTCCACGGAGTCGTGATCTAGTTCAGGGTATGGACGACCCCGGACGTATGGAATCGTGCCCTAGGGACTTGGACGACGAACCACAGGGAATTGAGTTCGCTAACACTGTATATAGCAAAGAAAATATAAAATATCAAAAAGATGGATACTCGGGAGGGGGATTGTCTATGTTACTGCAAAACGACCGAACTCTGCGCTGCCGCAGTCGTACTGAACTCTCTTTAATTGATGCGAGTCTGCTTTTATACTCGGACATTTGAAATTTCGAATTTTTGAAATGTTGGACCGTTAAAGTGCTTATTCAGCACTTTTGGTCGGTTTTCTGATTTAATATGACCGAATTAAACAAATAGTCTTATCGGTCACATTCCGGTCATTCTTCTAGAAATTTTGGGCCGAATTTAATATAAAATTTTATGTAACTAATTTGATTTATTGCCTTATTTACTAAAGTTAATATAAAAGTTTCTTAACTTAATGCAGCATCTCTAGCAATTTCTAATACATTTCAGCTAACTGTAGTGGCTTACTTCAGAACTGCGGCTCTACTACTGCAAACATCGTATTGAGTCGGCACAGATAAGAAGCTTAAAATGTAGTGGTAGGTTCCGACGACTTCAATATAAACTTTATATTAAACTAGTGCAAAGTGCTCTCGCCTGATAAGAAACTTCACATAAAGTTAGCAATAAATAATGAGTACATCAATTGAGTGATTCGAGACCCATATAATGTGGTGTTTGCAACTCATCAAGTGCTAGCTTAATATAAACTGACTTAGTCGAGTGCTGATAAAGTGTAACTGCAAAGGCTGGCCAGCGGTACCAAGTTCAAAGTTTCTACAAAATTTACGTAGATTTCTATTACTTTATATAGAGCTCAATTTTATATAGATTTAATATTGACCTGTTTGTTTGCTTAATAAGAAGTATAGTTAATATTAACTAGCTCAAATTCGGAGGAAAAGAGAAAGTAGCGGCTCAAGTAAACAAAACAAAGAAAAGAGGGCAAAGGGGAGAAAAGAGGGTGGGGGTCCCTGGGCGATGGCCAGAATGCCAAACCACACCCGGATTCGGACTCAGAATGTCCGTCCGGTTAAAATGATATGTAACAGGACCGTATTCGGTCTACAGGGGGAAAGTAGACTCTCGGGGGAGGGTCCATGCCAAAATTTCCAAAAATCGGGGTGTTTAAACGGTTCCCCTGGGTTCGGGGTACACTTTTCTGGGGTGTTTTATATATATTTGGATTAGTCTGGACGCGGGGAATCTAATGAGGGGTGACACGCCTGTCGGGACGTTACTTTGAAATCTCCATATGGGGTACCTAAAAGTGGGCGTAGCGAGACCCGTCCGGGCTCAAATTAAAGCCTCGGGTCTGGGGATCCTTGCGATACCACGTATATACTTTTACGATCAACTGTCGTTGAGTTATTGAATTAAATGTGTTTTGTCAATTGCCGTACCTAGATATCCGTTCATAAGTCCGTGGATCCGGGTCGGATTTCCACGAAACCGGTCTCATTCGAAAGACCGTAAAATTCTCTATAAGAAGTATTGAGCACTAAATTTTGAAATTCCCAACGGTTCCGGAGTTATGGACCGAAGCCGACATTTTTAATACCGAATTTTCCTAAATTTTCTAAATTTTAATTCTTATCTCAACCATCGAGATTGAACGCTGGTAGAGAATATTTTGTAAAGTTGTACAACTTACCAGTGTGGCGAGCACTGGTAAACTTTATATTTTCGTCTTGAACTTATATTTTTCGGGGAATTTCCTCAATTGCTGTTCGCTTTCGAGCGAGCAGCCACATTTTTGCAGTCCTCATCCGTGAGGACGGTCGTGACGGGTCCTCGTCACGGCCAGCCATTTCAATAACGATTCGTAACCAATTTTGTGGTCCTACCACTCGGGGTAGGGCAATTCCTACGTAGACGCTTATTCGGGGTTCAGCTAGGGAGTCGTACCGTCCTAAAATTTCCTACAAATCGAGTATGGCAAGGGCTCGCCATACTCGCGTTCTGCACCTATGAAACATCGGTTTGCGTGCGTAAAAATTTCCTAGGATTCCTTCTAAAATCACGTCAAATACGTTACACTCTACCGATCGAACTTCCAACCTAAAATTTACAAAAGTTACGACAAAGTATGACCAGCAGAATACATTAATTCATGGCAAAACGCAAGCGCTTTTATGGCCTGATCAATCGAATAACATAGTACAATTATAGCACGATGTAATCATAAAAACGGTATACAATGGTAACAATAGGGCGGCGCTTTTATGGCCTTGAATTACAACGAACGGTATGAATACGGTACAATATTATATATAACTGGTTAACACTTTATGTCCCAATCGGTTTGCTAGATCATGTACCTGAAAATACGTATAGACAACAACATCGATTCAACGGTACACAATTGTACGATACGATTTTAATAATATACATATATACTGAATACGTGCCTTTATGGCCATCAACAGTAGTACAAGAATGATATCAACACTACGTAATTCAAGTATATACCAATGATGCCTTTATGGCCAACGATAATACAATAGAAATGATGACAATGCCAATGCATATATATATCAAGGCGTGCCATCGGGGCACTACAATCAATATGTACATAGATGGATATAGACATCTGCATATACGGTTACAATTTCTCAACAATTATCCATCCCTGAAATAGCAATGACGATACCCATTTCAATCAAAACAATGTCGGCGGTGCAGGCCGAAATACTGAAAACACAAGCTGGTTACATAGCGGGACTCTTTGAACCTAAATCTTTCGTTTATGTAGATATATAATGGCATTGGATTTGGTCCGAATACGTACATATATATCTTGATTTCAGTTCTGTTTCAATTATGAATATATGTATCCAGTGATTTCTGGTTTACCATAATTATGTACTTACATAGATGTATTGATCTTGCGAGTTGTTTCAATTGCTGGTTTACGTATATACCGTGGTTCAGGGTTTGTATATTTGAAACCCCTGAGGGTACAGTTTAGGGTTAGCTAACTATGGATTAGCTTAAGTGCTGGCTTATTTTGAGCACTTTTTTCTGTCGTTCAGTGGGCGACGCTTCAGCAGAAGGAGCGTGTTCTACTCCACTGAGGACCCTGTTCTATCCCACCATATATATATATAACTGGAACCGAAATTTGCCGGAACCGGAACCAGCAACCGGAACCGTCCATTTAAACCGGATCCGGAACTTGGTCTTCGAAATTTATATATATAGTAAAACAGATGAAGGAAGAAATCAAGGTATAGTGGATTTAAAATGCATTAAAAATAACTTTTACATAAAACTTAATGTATTGCAATGGCATTATTGCCTTTCTGACCCTTTAAAGAGACATGAGGAAGCTAATAATGGTTATTTATTGATCAATAGTCGGTTTAGGACACCCAGAGCAAAAAAATGTCTTCCACTATATACTCTTGCGTATACTGTGTCAAATTAAATGTTCTTGTAATTAATTGTAATTGCATAAACCGTATAATAAACACTTTCGATATGTGTTCAATCGCCTCCCTTTACCACAGATACGTTTGTTACATGTTGTTCCGTAGAATACTTGAAATTATTGGTTTATATGGTTCTAAGACAAAATAATAAAAGGTAATTTTCTGATCAGTCGTCAGAGACACTGTCTAGGCTAGCGTTGTGGAAATAGCGCCTTAGATGATAATGATGATAGCTTCCTAATCAGAATGTTATACATGATACTGCCCGCACAGTTTCAATAAATACAGGTCATTGCAAAGAAAGCAGTTTCTGGCTGCGTTGCAGATAACGTTACTTTACATTACTGTAGACTCATTTACAAAATTTACAAGCGCACTGGCTGGTGCTTGACGCAATTTACGTTAGCCAAGCTTACGCTAAGTACTACTACATAACCCTTTAGTCTGTTACCGAGTTGGGCGGTTTAATTCGAACCTAAATCACAGACTATGTGTAAAATAGCTGATACAACCATCGATCTGGCTTTGTTTTGTTTACAAACTCCGATAGAGTTCAAATGAAAAATTCCTACCGAAATTATTTGACCTACTTATTTTCACACTGTAAATTACTGAGTCAATCTTTTGTTTTGCTTGGTTGTATTGCAGCTTGATCATTGTATAATATATAATATTACATATGTTTGGATCACAGATGAAGCAAAAAACGTCGAAAATTTCAAACAAACTTTTTAAACCGGAATTCCGATTCCAGTATGGTTTTTGTCCTTTGCCGGAACCGCAACCGGAACACGATTTTCGCCGGAACCGGGATTCCGGTTACTCCCTGATATACGTATATAGGTATATATATATATATATATAAGTGGCGATGCTTCAGCAGGAGGATGGCGTTCTATTTCAAAGCTATTCAGCAGGAAGACGGTATTCTATGCCACCGCTATGCAAGCGTTTTTTAATTAGCCTCTAGCGTAGTGTTTATTGAGTTATTGTCAGTCATAAACGTAACCTTCACGCAATCATTACAGTAATGCGATGACGTAATTATTTATTTACTCATCTCTTTATGCCGCAACGTTTCTCACACTTTGATAATTCATTCACATTTTGCTCATTATTTTCGAATTCCCTTTAAAATGCCAAGAAAACGTAGAGGTGGTGGTTTGGGTCCATCCACGGCGGCTTCTGCCTCCAAGAGTCCATCCAGATACAATGTGAGTCACTCTGTTTCGTATAGTATATTTGCTTTACTCAATCTCTTTTTCATCCATAGGGTAGCGCAATGAAAAGAATGACGGTTGTGCTATGTGAATAAGATAGGTAGTACCCTCATTTGATCGTTCTTAACCTTGGCTGCTCACGTTTCTCCGCCTTTTGGTGCAGTAGTGGCTACCAGCTAGAAGTACCGACGTCGTCCAAGCGCACTGTGTAGGCCTCAACTTGACTGAACCCGTATTCTAACAAGGTCAACTTTACGCGGGATGCTCACGCGTTGGTAAGCCTGGCGACCTTTATATCTGCTCGCCACACAATCTCAACACAGGTTACTGTAACGGGCAGCTACGCTAGGGCACTACCCAGGTTTTCTATCCCAGAGCATGCCTGTCCGTCTCTTGTAAACAAAATTATTGAAATATTTTCACATGTGAATTTACAGGTTGAATGGCGACAATAACCGCGACGGCATCCACCGCGCAATAGGTATGCCGATAACCACCTGAAAAGAGAAAGCGAAAAGGTTAGTGGTAAGGGAAGGGAGGATTTCGATAACTTTAAAAATGTGGGAAATTTGGAAGATTTTAGAGAAATTTAAGGTTAGTGGAAGTGTGATTGCGGAAGTAAGGCAGGGGACGAGGTCGTGGTATGAGAGAATTCTGGAAAAAGTGGTGAAAGGAGAAGGAATTTGGATATGAGGGGGTTGCGATATAGTTATGTTTTCGAAAGAAAGATGAGGAATTTTTGTATTTTTAAAGGGAAAAGGGGGAAATGAAGAAAAGGGCGCAAGAATGGTAGGGAAAGTTTGGGGAAGAGGAATTTGGAAGAAATGGGATATCGGAAAAAGTTTTAGAGAATTATGGAATTTTTGGGGGAAGAATTTGTAGAGAAACAAATAGGGAGAGAGTGCGTATTGTGTGGAAGGGGGAATGGAAGGAGTGGTTGGAAATGGAAAATTTAGAATGATGTGAGAAGGAAATCTGGAAAAGTTTAAGAAAAAGAAAAGGGTTTAATGGGATCTTTTGAGAGGAAGGAAGAAAGGGGTAAGTTAGTAAAAATTTGAGAAAAGGTTGGTAGAGGAGGTAGCGATGGGAGAAAAGTAAAATAATCAGTGCATGTACCCACCACGCAGAAAAAAAGAGGACAATAAAGTCAAAAATAGAGGACATCATAAAAACACTCAACTGTCTATTATACGCCACTGAAAACCCGCACCTATCCACGTACCTTCATTTTTTTGACGTTTTCTTAAGCAGATCGATTTCCTCCTTGTTGAGGTCCGCAACTTTCTGTCGAAGTTTCTTCAACTTTTCGGATGCCATCGATATTTTAGTATTGGCGGCAGCCACCGCATCGGTACGCATCTTCTTCGCTGTGCAAGCCATGTGCAGTTCAACAGTACCTTCTGACAAAACTGATTCAACCGTCTTAACTTCGGTCTCGTGAGTGCGGTTGAGCTTTCTGATTTGTTCGAGCCGCGACGACACGATGCAAGCGGTTTTGGCAGACTCACGGACGGCTTCATCCTCCCGCTTCTTAGCTTCGTCCGCCTTTCGGGCCATCTCCATCGCCTCCCGATGCTTTGCATGTGCCTTTCGATATGACGCGAGCAAAGTAGGTGTTATCGCGATTCGTCGCACATCACCTTCACATGTCCGTCGCACATAATCTTTGATAATGCGCTGCGATATAACCGAATTCTCACTAAGTGCCAACCTTTTCCTTGTTAGGATATCTGTATTGAAGGAAAATCCCCTCTCCAATTCCGCTTGCCCATGTGAAAGCAAAAGAGACATTTTAGCGACCTTACTAAGGTTAGCAAACGCCATATGGCCATCATCGCTCATTATTTTACCCAAACTATTCCAGTATTTATCAATGCGTTCATCAGTGTCCAAACTATCACACCCATTTGCTCGAAAAAGCTTCCATTCATCTCGGGCGTTATCAACTTCTACCAATGAAAGTCTACGTGGCGCAGCATGGTGTAAGGCTAGCGCAACTCGACCGACGCAGTTCGACCCCAAGGACTGCCGAAGGGCGGGCATTAGAAAACGGAGGTCTTTAAGCAAGGAATTATCCAGCGGAAGGGACTTTTGCAGGTGGGCCACAACCACTAATAGAGCCGCTCGGAGATTAAGACGAATTATTTTTTGATTCGGTGGCAACGTCTTTGACAGCAAACCAACAGTCTCGACACCGACTTCAATGTTTCTGATCTATCCAAATCGATTTGCCCAAGATCACCCTCATGTTGTGCCAATGTCTCTTGCTTAACACAGTAACGAAAATACTTGGACAAAAGTCGTTTCATTTCAAACCATAAACGATGCACCATCGGCTGGTGCGATTCAAATATAGCCAAGAACTGTTCGCTGGGCCGAGCAGCAAAATCGATAAAAGCAAGGTAAACCCGGCTGGCGTCGTTCTCAAGAAACGCTTTGATTAGCTTATAGCGTTCTGTTGTCGCAATGAGCTTAAATTCGGGGCTCTGGGGTATAAGGACTAGAAAATACTGTTTCAGATTATCAAACTGAGTCGCTAGTTTGCGAGCAGCCGGCGCAACGGATAGCCACCGACTATTAACATATTTCGTCGTAAATTCCGCAGTGATATCTGTCACAGCTTCAACTTCTCTGTAGGTCGCGCGACGGAGAGACGAATGTTTGAAGAAGAAATGCAATGCGTGCAAAACTTCTGGAACGTCCACGTCCAACTTAGCAACTAATTTGCCAAACGCGTTATGGATGACGTGCAGGTTACAGGTACCAATATCAATCAGTCCAGAGCCCTGAGTCTCCGCAGCCTGTTTTAGAAGACTGAACGCCCTCTTATTAACATTAGGGCCGTCCATACCAACCGACAACAAGTCGGCCAGCTCTAAAGAGTTCTCGGATAAACAGTTCAACAAAGCGTTCTTGATAATGTCACTTGTCGCGCTGGTTAGATAGCAGGCGTGACCAAATGCATTTTCGACCTGTTCCGACTTTGTCGACCACCATGTGACGTGGACGTCCATCTGCTTTTTAACTTGAGCAGTCGTCGTTTCCTCGAAGCTTAGTGTGAATCCATGCTTTGAATGCTTGATCTCAGAAACCGTGATATCTTTGAAGTGGGGGGCTAAACCATAGTTCAAACTGTACGATAGCTTATTTTCGCGCATTGAAAAGTCCTGAGCTATCTTTGAATCGCTAAATATATCGGCGAACAAACCGGGAAGAGGGTTTATCGAACGATAAGGCAGATTCGACACAGACATCTGGATAGCAAACAGGATTTCAGCTTTAGAAACCTTGTCGCCATGTGCAAGCACGGGGCTTGTCGATTCGGTCGTCGAAACACATAGCGTCCCTGTTTCTGTCGCAACACACAGTCGGGATTGGTTACCTTGCGCGTTCACCGACGACAAATGTTTAGCTCCTGCTGCGTGTTGTTTGATGACAGAATAGCCCTGACTTTTTACAATAAAACTTTTTCCACAGAGTTTACATCGAGCCGAATACTGAGAAGCTGGATCTGAGGTGAGCCAAGTCGAATTAGACACGTTGCCAATTGTCAGTTTTTCCCAATCTTTGCTATATTTGGTTTCCCTCGGCATTTTGATCAGTATTTGTTGCAGTTAAAAATTATAATTATCTGAAATGAACAAAAGTATCTTTAACTCTACATCATCATCAGATATCGTATACATACAATTATATATATATATATATATATATATATATACTCTATAAAGGTATATATATTATATGTACACGTAATCTGAAAATGTGTTAAAGCCAAAAATACTTCCATTCATTTCAGATTAATTTTGCTAAATTGCGCGTTGCTAAAATTAGTATGGCGCAAATGTTAGTCTGTTGCGGAAGTGGAGAAGTCGTAGAATTTTGTAGTTTGAAGGACGGTTGCATCGTGGGCTGTGGGCGACCCGAGGGAGCAAATCTAAAAAGGGAACATATCTATAAATTTCCTGATAACGAATTCACAAACCAGAAAGCAAGCATCAAAACAAAGTTTTGTAGATTTCGTATAAAGCCACCCACAGATATAAAATTAGTAACGACGGGACGACCTGCAATTTTAAATGAAAATGCAAAAATGAGGTTTCGTGCTAATTTTTTGGCAAGCGGGGACCATTGTTAATTTTTAGATTTAGAAAAATTTGAAAAAAAGAGGACAAAGAGGACAAAACCCTAAAATAGAGGACAAAAGAGGACATTTTAAAAATAGAGGACAAATAGAGGAATAGAGGACATGTACATGCTCTACGTAATCAAACAATTGAAGACAGCTATATTCTGGAAGTCGGGTTCATTGATCCTAAATCCATTGAAAAGCTATGAAATATGCACCGTCAACACTAGACAACCGAATCATTGTAGTCAGCCTCAAGAAATACATATTATATAGAGTATTCTTGATACCCTGCATGCAATACATAACCAAACAAATGAACATGGATTACATTTTGTAAATGAGGTTCGTCGACTGTAAAACTCTTGAAAACCCATGATAATATATAATGTATTCGAACTGGATTCTAGACATAGCCATCCTATCCAGCGTGCTTGATAACCTAATAGGCACTGACTGATTGTAAAGCAAAAACACGCAATAAAATGCCAAAAATTGAAAGTCGCTATTTCTGGCAAACGCTCGACGAACCATATTCGGTCCCGCAGCTTCCCAGAGAGTGGTCCACAAAAAAGTCGTGGTCCGCAAAGGTGCAGATCTTGATGAGTTGAATCTGTTCAGTTGTCTCCATTTTTCGATGGAAAGATTGTGTCGCGAGATAGCGCTGCGAAAAACTAGCACCCGTATGGCCAAATTTGACAAAAAACCCTTAAAAACCAGTTTTTTTTGAAATTTTGACAGCTCGCTAAGTTTCAATAAAGAAAAAACTTGGGATTATTATTTCGTTGCGCATTAGCATAATGCCACGAAAATAACTGCCAAGCTTTGATACCAGCCTGAAAACTACGTAAAGAACAAAAGTATTAATGGAAGCGAAGTATTAAGATAATATAGATTGTTAGTTGTTGCTACATATAACTGTGGTTAAATACAATAACTTATCCTGATTATTTGTGTGCTTACCGCGATCAAAAATAGAAAAGAGAACTAAAACAAAAAGATATTCGCTCGGGAAATACAGTAAAACCTGATATTAGCGTGAGCTTAAAACAATACATACTACGTTAGATTTGAAACACAGTAGTAGTAAAATAATTAACATTTGGCCGTATTCATAAGAGCTACTCTGTTGGAATTTAATTTAGATGAAGAGCCAAAGAGTCAAACTACATAGTTGAAATAGAGTGAGCGTAGCGACTGAAAAACTTGTTTCCTCAATATGGCACCTGTCAACTTCAAAAATTGTATTTGTTCGTCTGTGTAACAGACGACTCAGTACTGAGATCATGATGGATTTACGCAAAATTCGTTATTTGGTGCGCAGCAGAATGTATGTAAGCGCTTACTGGTGTGTTTGCCGTGTTCTAATTATTATTGTCCAACATATCGAAAATCTGACACAAGATGGAAATATGATTTTGGCCTTTATGGGGTCCGGGACATTATCTGCGAGGCATGCCACTGTTGCACTTCGCAGATCATTTCCGCAATTAAAATCTGTACCTTGTGTTTTGAGAAAGATAGCAAAGATGCTAGAATTTGTGTTTTACCTACTTACCAAATGCTGAAAACACACGTCCATAAACCATTCAGGAAATGGGATGGAACGGCATAGAGAATAATATAATAAACAGACACAAATTGT
>JASANE010009014.1:0-52918 GCA_030248225.1 Trileptium ribeirensis | reverse complement strand
TGTCTAGGTTTTTGGCAGTAAAGAACGTTGGACTCAGTATTGAAATCGGGCGAACTAGGGTCGATCTTGATGGAATGGGTCATTCGATGCCAACAATGAGAAACATGGGTAACAAAATTAGACGGTGTTCTGATATAATTCTGACTGCCCGATCCGTTTCTTACTTTTGGTCAAGAAAGTATCCCGTGCAATCTATTGCAGCTACATCGAGATACAGTTAGGCATTTAACAAAATTATAGTAGATAAACTTTATTTTTAGGTTTCAATATAGATACTAATTGCTAGACTACTCAAGGTATGAGAACATGATGTTGTTCTAATAAAAAAAGACTGGAGATTGAAGCTTTCAAAACAAGATATTTCAGCTGTTACGCACCAGTTGTGCGTCTTTCACACAGAGGTGCGTGCACGAACAGCAGGCAAAATGGTAAGACAAATGATTTCCATTTGACGCAAAATAAAGACAACCGCTTTCCATTGCCCAAAGTGCTTCTATTATTACATGTCGAGTGAAAAATAATTGCTGACTATGACTATACGGCTAAAGCAATGGTAGCGTTGCACGATTTACAAGCTTGCGTTCAACGGGGTCGATACCATATCTAGAACAATGTGGGCAATCCACTAGGCACCCATCTTTGTGGACGAATATATAAGTGCCTTTTCCACACCACCTCAGGGCCCATCCGTCTAGGGTGTAAGTTCAATAGTTTTGTGCGAGCCTAACGCTATGCTCCACGTAACAAGTAAATATTCATTTGGTTCAAATTGCGGTTCACGTTCTGAAACACTAGGCTTTCTAGTTGTACTATGCTGGAAAATACACTGACGATATGCATGCAGACTTGATATTAATCGCAAATTAACTATTATATAAATCAAGTTTTGGTAGTCTGGTACAACACTTTGGGTAATACAGTAAGCCGTGGTGCGACGGCTCATAAATCCACAAAGGTTGACAAGGGATATATCTAGGCCATTACTGGGCACCTTCGGCCTTTGTTTTCAGAACCTTTTGACGCTGATATCAACAACATATGATGAGATTAAATTAGGCCCCTACCATTTTCAGTCAAGTTGTCGTCGTTAAAGAAAATAAATTTTTGACGTGTTAGGAAACTATCCAAATGTGTTAAAAGTCCCGTGGGGCAAAATTTGGGCTGATTCGAGGGTTATTCGAATCAGATGATAACTGATTACCTTTCGCTTAGGCCTGGCACGATTTATGTTCAATGCTATTCCTACAAGTTTATGCACGTCACTTTTGATTCTCTGCCTGTTTCTCAGTCGAATTTATAGATGTGTCACTTATGGCTTTAAAAAAACGCGACTCTTTGATAAAATACGCTTATAGTCCAGATTGACAGGGGCGAAAACATTGCCATAATATTCGGCAAAATATACAATTACAATCTAAACTTCCTGCAGCGCGCCGCAAACAATGTAACTATAGTTCATAAACGAAATTTGTCAGAATAAACGAGACCTGATAAACTCAGCAGCGAATCATGACAGGCAGAGGGACGAGATCTGATCTAGCCAAACCTTTCACGTTCGATTACATTCGAAGCATGTAATGCACATTGCACATTTTAAAGAACTAGCCATTGCCAGCGAAAAGTTGTGGAAACTTTGTTCAAACACCAGCGATCTTCGGCGGTTTCAGCGCTTTTTTCGCTACGGCTTAGCATCACTAGTAGAGCAACACAGACTTTTTGAAAAAAACTAACTGCTCACAAATCGGTTTTATATATGGCACCTGAAATTCTGACCTTCCACCACCTCCCAGCACAATAGCACGACACGACGCGCCATAATGCCGGTTAACTAATAATAAGATGCTCGCCTTTCCCCAGCAACTTACACCACGCCTGAGCTCAAATGAATGCCGCCCATCAACGCTGACCCGTTTTTTTTGCGATGCAACGTTAAGTACGGCGAAAATATAGAATCAACAGAAAAGGCACGTTGATAATGGGCAAAAAAATTATCATCCCTCATCCTACCGCTGAAATAATTACTGTACGTTCGAAGTGTAATACCGTATTTCGCTAAAGGTAGGCTGTATGATGTCCTCTGAACGGTAACAGCATGTTTTTATGTTACCGCTGCTATTGATTTTTCAGTGCCTATGTTCATATTCCACCTCAAAATGACTTATCGAGTCGAATCGTCAAATATACGTTAGCGGAATGCTGAACTTGGGCTCGACACTAAGGTCGACCCCCCCCCCCAAAATCAATGCCTGAAAACTAATAATTATTTGCAGAACAGTATAAGCAAACGGGACCCCATATAGTAATAAACTCGATTTTTGCATAACAGACTTGAAGCCCGAGGCCTCTCCTAGACGACGGGGCGCGGCTGCCGCGATGCTGTCTTTGTGTCTATACACAGCAAGTGTCAACAGACTAACATATGTGCAGATCAGGCAGGTTGGGCCCATCTGGAAGAATACAACTCGGTATAAGTTTTGTAGCGTTAAACATTGTGATCTTTAGTGATTACACATAAATACGTTCATCTATATTTTGCCAGAGTTCTATTTAATCTCGGATATTGAAATACAAACAATTACTTATTTCCCATTTTAGTATTTATGCCAGAAATTTGCAACCAAATTATCTATCACATTGGGGGCGACAATGTAAAGTAAAACTTTGTTTATGCTAAGCGTCTAGTTCGACGAATCTCCAACTACCGTCAAATTGAACTATAATGATGTTTGAAAAAAACTGATACTAAATTCAGAGCCAGAATTAGAAATTATCTGTCAGATTGGGGCCGCAATGTGAAGTAAAACTATGTTTATACTAAACGTCTAGTTCGACGAATCTCCAACTACCGTCAAATTGAACTGTAATGATGTTTGAAACAACTGATACTAAATTCAAAGCCAGAATTTGAAATTACCAGTCAGAATGGGGGCCGAAATGTAAAGTAAAACTTTGTTTATGCTAAGCGTCTAGTTCGACGAATCTCCAACTACCGTCAAATTGAACTATAATGATGTTTGAAACAACTGATACTAAATTCAAAGCCAGAATTAGAAATATCTGTCATATTGGGGGCCGCAATGTGAACTAAAACTTTGTTTATACTAAACGTCTATTTCGACGAATCTCCAACTACCGTCAAATTGAACTATAATGATGTTTGAACCAACTGATACTAAATTCAAAGCCAGAATTAGAAATTATCTGTCAGATTGGGGGCCGAAATTGAAGTAAAACTTTGTTTATACTAAACGTCTAGTTCGACGAATCTCCAACTACCGTCAAATTGAACTATAATGATGTTTGAAACAACTGATACTAAATTCAAAGCCAGAATTTGAAATTAGCAGTCAGAATGGGGGCCGCTGTGCTTTTGTTTTCTGTCTGTTCGGTTCGTTTGTATTGTGTTTGTGATTATGGTAGTTTCTGTAGATGGGGGGAAAGAGAAGTAGGGGGCGAAAGTAACTATGTTATAGAAGCTAGAAATCTCCAACACCGTCAAAATTGAAAACAACTATATATGTTGAAACAACTGATACTAAATTCAAAGCCAGACATATCATCTGTCAGATTGCGGGCTGATGTGAGGTTATAGGCCGAAAGACTATAATGATGTTTGAAACAACTGATACTAAATTCAAAGCCAGAATTAGTAATCATCTGTCAGATTGGGGCTGAAATGTGAAGTAAAACTTGGTTTATACTAACCGTCTAGTTCGACGAATCTCCAACTACCGTCAAATTGAACTATAATGATGTTTGAAACAACTGATACTAAATTCAAAGCCAGAATTAGAAATGATCTGTCAGATTGGGGGCCGCAATGTGAAGTAAAACTTTGTTGGTCTTCTTTTCCCGCGCTTCGCTGGGTCTTCTTTCCCGCTTGCGGTGCCCTTTCCCCGCTGGGTTTGCTGGGGGGCGGTCTCGTCCGTCTTGCTTGTTTCTCTTTTCTTCCCATTAAAACTTTGTTTATACTAAACGCCTAGTTCGGCGAATCTCCAACTACCGTCAAATTGAACCATAATGATGTTTGACACAACTGATACTAAATTCAGAGCCAGAATTTGAAATTACCAGTCAGAATGGGGGCCGAAATGTTTTTGTTGCTAGCGTCTGTTGCGAATCTCCTGCCGTAAACTATATTTATACTAAACGTCTAGTTCGACGAAATCTCCACTACGTCAATTAATGTATGATGTTTGAACCGATATATTAGAGATTGATCTCGTGGGGGCGAATGTAAAAGTTAAACTTTGTTTTTTCTTAGCGTTTTGTTTCGCCGATTTCCAACTACCGTTAAATAAAACTTGTTTATGCTAAGCGTCTAGTTCGCGAATTGTTCGCTGCATAAAATGAACTATAAAGATGTTTGAAAAAAAACTGATACTAATCCAGAGGCAGAATTAGAAATATCTGTCAGATTGGGGCCGCAATGTGAAGTAAAACTTTGTTTATACTAAACGTCTAGTTCGACGAATCCCCAACTACCGTCAAATTGAACTATAATGATGTTTGAAACAACTGATACTAAATTCAAAGCCAGAATTAGTAATTATCTGTCAGATTGGGGCTGAAATGTGAAGTAAAACTTGGTTTATACTATTTCTCTTCTTGCTATTTATTTTAGTTGATCATCGTCTGGCGTGTTACTAAGCGTTAGTTCAACGAATCTCCAACTACCGTCAAATTGAACGATAATGATGTTTGAAAAAACTGACACTGAATTCAAAGCCAGAATTAATAATTATCTGTCAGATTGGGGGCCTACAGTGAGATATTTCCAATTCTAACTTTTCTCAAATTCAAATTAGTTGTTCTCAAAATATTATTACACAAAATTCAATTGTACGGTAGTTGTATTCATTAAATGTATAACTTAATATAAACAAAGTTTTACTTCACATTTCGGCCCCCAATCTGACAGATATTTCTAATTCTGGCTCTGAATTTAGTATCAGTTTTTTTCAAACATCATTATAGTTCAATTTGTATGTGTAGTTGGAGATTCGTCGAAATAGGCGTTTAGTGTAACAAAGTTTTATTTCACATTGCGGCCCCCAATATGACAGATATTTCTAATTCTGGCTTTCAATTTAGTATCAGTTGTTTCAAACATCATTATAGTTCAATTTGACGGTAGTTGGAGATTCGTCGAACTAGACGCTTAGTATAAACAAAGTTTTACTTCACATTTCGGCCCCCAATCTGACAGGTAATTTCTAATTTTGGTTTTGAGTTTAGTATCAGTTGTTTCGAACATCATTATAGTTCAATTTGACGGTAGTTGGAGATTCGTCGAATTAGACGCTTAGCATAAACAAAGTTTTACTTCAAATTTTGCCAATCGTACAGGTAATTTCGAATTCTGGTTTTGAATTAGATCAGTTGTTTCGAACATCATTATAGTTCAATTAAAAAAAAAAGAAAAAAATGTTGTATTTCAATATCCGAGATTAAATAGAACTCTGGCAAAATATAGATGAACGTATTTATGTGTAATCACTAAAGATCACAATGTTTAACGCTACAAAACTTATACCGAGTTGTATTCTTTTATTCCAGATGACCCGTTTTTTGAGGGGATACATCCCGCGTCCCCACCTCCCAGTGATCTGCACATATGTTAGTCTGTTGACACTTGCTGATTATATAGACACAAAGACATGATCGCGGCAGCCACACCCCATCCCGTCTAGGAGAGGCCTCGGGCTTCAAGAGGCCTCGTATCTTATGCAAAAATAGAAAATTTATTACTATATGGGGGTCCCAGACACCGTTTGCTTATACTGTTCTATTGCAAAAATGGTATTGGTTTCAGGCATTGAACTGTTGGGGGGGGGGGGGTGGGGCAAACGACCTTAGTGTCAGACTACTCAGAGACCCGGCTTACTTTAGCATTCCAGCATTCCGCTAACGTTGTGTTGAGCATTCGATGAACCAACTGCATAAGTCGTTGAGGTGGAATATGAAGCATCAGCACTGAAAAAAATAGAATAGCAGCGGTAAAATTATATAAAGACATGCTGTTACCGTTCAGAGGACATCATACACCTACCTTACGAAGGCCTATACGGTATTACTTTCGAACGTACAAGTAATTCCTTTCCAGCCTAACACAACAGGATGAGGATGATAATTTTTTGCCTATCAACGTGCCACGCTTGCTAGAAGTGTTTATGTTGATTCTATATTTTCGCCCGTATTACCTTTAACGTTGCATCGTTAGAAAAACAGGTCAGTGAGGGCAGTTCGGTGGGCGGCACCTCCTTGACTTAGGCGTAGTCTTAGTATACCGAGAAAGGCGAGCATCCATTTCACTTCCATCTCTATTCAGTTAACCGGCAACGTTATGACAGCCCTATCACTGTATCTGTGAAGTTGAAACAGTAGGTAGAAGGTCAGAATTTCCAGTGCCATCTGCTAAGTTTTCTGAGGACTTAGAACCGATTATGAGCAGTTAGGCTTTTTAGAAGTATATATTCCTCTACTAGTGATGTAACCGTAGCGAAAAACGCTGAAAGTCACAAAGATCGCTGGTGTTTTGAACAAAGTTTCACAAGAATTTTCGCTGGGTGGCAATGGCTAGTTCTTTAAAATGTGCAATGTGCATTATATGCATTTGGATGTAATGGACATAAAAGGTTTAACCTGGGTCGGTTTCCGTCCCTCTGCCTGTCATGATTCGCTGCTGAGTTTATCAGTCTTGGTTATTTCTGACAAATTTCGTTTATGAGCAACGAATATTGTAGTTACGTATTTGTGCACACTGCAGGAAGTTAAGATTGTAATTGTATATTTTTGCGAATATTATGGCAATGTTTTCGCCACATTGTCAATCTGGACTATAAGCATATTTATCGAAGAGTCAGTCCTTTTTAAAGCCATAGTGGTGCGTTGTATAAATTCGACTGACGGAAAACGGCAGAGAATCAAAAGTGATGTGCATATAAACTTGTCAGAATAGTCTGAACATAAAACATTGCAGGCCTAGACGAAAGGTTGTGATCGTTATCCATCTGATTCCAAATAACCGCCTTCCGAATGACCCAACTACCCCACGGGACTTCGAATTTTGAGCACGTTGGAATAAAACAATAGTTTCCTAACACGTCAAATACAAAATTTATTTTCTTTAACGACGACAACTAACTGAAAATGGTAAGCCTAATTAAGTGTCATCATATGTTGTTGATATCAGCGTCGGACCGTGAAAACCGACAAAAGGCCGAAGATTATACCGGCTGACGGCGGGCCTTTAATGGCCTAGATATCTGCTTGTCAACCTTTGTGGATTTATGAGCCGTCAGGCAGCGGCCGAGGGCTACAGGCTTACTGTTGTACCCAAAGTGTGTTATACCAGACTACCAAAACTTGATTTATATAATCGTTAATTTGGTAATGTCAAGTCTAGTGCATACTATATCGTCCATGTATTTCCAGCATCGTCGAAACTGAGAAACCTGCCAAAATTAATGTTTCAGAACAGGATTTGGACCGCAATTTGAACCAAATGGATATTTTCCTTGTTTTACGTGCGAGATTCATGGCGTTCATACAGCAGCGGAACCAAGTTGAAGTTACACCCTAGACGGATCAGCCCTGAGTGGGTATGGAAAAGGCACCTATATATACTCACTACAATTCCACAAAGATGCAGATATGATTGATGCGATTGCACGTTGTTCTAGATATGGTATCAACCATTGAACGCAAGCTATAAATATAGACGCTACCATTGCTTTAGCCGTATAGTCATAGTCAGCAATTATTTCACTCGACATGTGATAATAGAAGCACTTTTCGGGCAATGGAAAGCCGTTGTCTTTATTTTGCGTGCAATGGAAAGTAGTTGTCTTCATTTTGCCTGCTGTTCGTGCACGCACTTCTGTGTGAAAGACGCACAACTGGTGCGTAACAGCTGAAATATATTTTGAAAGCTTCAATCTCCAGTCTTTTTTATTAGAACAACATCATGTTCTGATATCATTTCATAAGTCTAGCAATTCTCATCTATATTGAAACCTAAAAATAAAGTTTATCTACTATAATTTTGTTAAATGCCTAACTGTATCTCGATGTAGCTGCAATAGATTGCACGGGATACTTTATTTGACCAAAAGTAAGGAACGGGATCGGGCAGTCAGAATTATATCAGAACACCGTCTAATTTTGTTACCCATGTTTCTCATTGTTGGCATCGAATGACCCATTCCATCAAGATCGACCCTAGTTCGCCCGATTTCAATACTGAGTCCAACGTTCTTTACTGCCAAAAACCTGCTTCGATGAGCGATCTTTCACCGCTTTGAATAGCGAAATCGTTTTCGTGTACTGTCGTTTCTTTCGTACAACGTCGCGGCTGTAGTCCCGCGGCAAGTGATTATACAGATCAGCTTCAGCAGCACTCAATTGTGCTAGTGAAATCAGTTCTGAAATTTTATACCAAGCATAACGTGCTTTACCTCCAAGCACCTGTTTCGATGAGCGATCTTTCACCGCTTTGAATACTGAAATCGTTTTCGTGTACTCTCGCTTCTTTCTTGCAACGTTACGACTGTAGTCCCGCGGCAAGTGATTATACAGATCAGATTCAGCAGCACTCCATTGTGCTAGTGAAATCAGTTCTGAAATTTTATACCAAGCATAACGTTATTTACCTCCAAGCACCTGTTTCGATGAGCGATCTTTCACCGCTTTGAATACTGAAATCGTTTTCGTGTACTCTCGTTTCTTTCTTGCAACGTTGCGACTGTAGTCCCGCGGCAAGTGATTATACAGATCAGCTTCAGCAGCACTCCATTGCGCTGGTGAAATCAGTTCTGAAATTTTATACCAAGCAGTCAACGTCGTTATTAAAATTTATAGCTATAGAATAAACAGCGGTGTATAACATTATTGACGGATCAAGGATTTTCGAATTTGGGGAGGAGAGGAGGGTTGCGATGCAGTAGGTTGCTACCCTGTATTATACCAAGGAGTCCGGTGAGAGTAGGATCACTTACCTATACTTGGCTCAATGGCTGTATTTTTTCTAGTAATTCTGCATTGTATCGTTTGGTATTCGAGAAATTTCGGAAGTCTTACACTCTGTGCGCACAAATTTTTTATACATACATCGAAGATGAAATTTAAAAAAGTTGTTCGACGAAAACGAGGAAGAGTTGCTACGCCAACAACCCCCTTTGAATGAGGGCCAGTATGACATGGTCATACTCAATAGATGCATTAAGGCCATTTACTCCCGTAGACTAGGGGATACTCTGGACCGGTTTCCGAAGTGAAATACTAAAGCTGTAAAGACATGGTTATATAGTAAATGACAGAAATCAGTCTAAGTTGATTGGGACTTTAAAGATTTTGCAGATTTGGGTGATGACCATTATAATTAATCCGTTGTCCGTACGACGACTGTTAACTATGCGACGGTCGGACAACATTGCTATCATAAAATTAATGCGAACACATTGCAAGAAAAATTTCTGAATTTCTGAGTATTTATTTGTTTTTAACTCAGTATAAGGTGTAATTATATATGAAGAAAACAAAAATTTTGTAAGATATTTTATACAAATTTCATACAATTAGTATGCAATATTTTATACAAACATTCTATCCATAAAAGTTTATTGACTGTTCTTCAGTGATCGTCGTTACATTCGTTATCTCATGAGCAATAAAATGTTGTTTCTCTTAAGTGTAATACATATATTTTGCTTAACCGTTTGATGCATGAATTGACGTGTATTTCGTACAATACTGAAGAAACATTTGCCGTATCGGCAAATTGAACCTGGCTAGTATGTACTTCAAGTCTCGTACATTGACTACTATGCCATATAGAAGCTGTTGCTCGGTACTTTAAAAAGTCTCTCAAATCAAGCATCGCGCAGGAACCTCGTACAAGCGAACAGTATACTATAAACATTGTTCTGGTGAAGCTTTGCGATATACGTTAGGTCAATTATGCATGAATGATCTAAGACGCAAAACATTACGCGTTCGTTTGGTAAGCAAATGTTTCTAATAATGAGTGCTCAGCTAGTGTAACCTATCAAATTATTCAATTCAGACTATATCGGGTAAAATTTAAAAATTGTTTCAACCGAGTTTTGCACTTTATAGCCTAGGATTATCTAACGTTTTGGCTGAGGGGCTTGTTAGCACATTTGAATTTAGGTAGTTAGGTCTAACCTATTCTTGTTCCGTATCTTACAATTTTCGAGAGCTTAGAATCTAGTTAGTTAGCCTTTTAACGTATGTGTTTGCTCTACGGTAACTTAATATAATACGACGTACTGCGCTAACTCAGCTCGTTGCATACACTCGGCTGCGAATTGCTCCCTCCCGCTATGAGAAGTCTTAAAGATCAGAGCAATGCACTGGTCATGGCTCAGTGTTTATGCGGCGTTCACGTTATAATGTCCCAACGTTTGGAACCTATGTACACCACACAGTGTCAGGCACACTGTTGAAAACTGCTGATTTACAGTATGTTATGAGTGTCACCCTGATTGTCTATACGGTAGGGTCGCGCCTGCAGGAGAACAAAAGTTCCAAGCAGCGGGGACACTATAATGTGAACGCCGCATTAGTGAGCGCGATTCTAAGCCAACGATTCTGGGTAAACTCATCGAGCGGGCAGCAATTTGTTCACCTCTTGTCGAATCGCACGCAAGTTCGTGAGGTAAGTTCCTAAAAATGTTTAAAATTTATACCTTACGGTGATTGAAATATTCTCTATATTCCAATCTAGCTTTATATTTTCATCTCTTGCTCGCTTGTATTAAAGATACGACTAGAATTGTTTTTGCTTGATTGGGGTAACTACATTTAAGGAACAACTACGGGGTAATAGAATGAGGACGACAGATAACCACGAGACCTTCCTCAGGAAATATCTTCGATTGGAACAGCATAAAATATCTAACAAAAACCCGCTGCTAATTCTACCTTCAAAATCAAACAAGATTTTATCTGGGTTTGCCACGGCGCGTTTCAAATAGCCCGAGTGTCGACTGTTCCGTATCCAAGGCACGTCTGTCAACTGATGACGGCTATAATATTATAAAAACCAAGAATTATATTTTAGGCCATTTTATGGATTTAGTGTGGTGAAGGTATTGAGAAAGCATAAGCCAACTTTGAATGGTGGAGCCTGGAACTGCGTTGCAAAGGCCACAAACGACTTCACCAAGACGCAGTTTGTGTTTGTTGTTCCTTTATGATTCGGCCAAGTAAAAGACCAATCAACGATTGCTATACTTTCGTTGTTGCCTAATAATAATTGATATCATGCACCAATACTGATTTCATTGTGTTTTCATTTTTTAGTAAAATTTCTTGTGTCAAGTGAATACTGTTTCATTTTTCGTTCTAGATTGCGATTGACATAATTATTATAACAAGTAACTATCATTGCATGTATTTCGGAACACGAGATATATATTCAGCCGCTATTGGGAAAAATAGAGATTATGATAATTATTTGACGTCATAAAGATTCCCATGATTTAATTTAAATTTAATTTTTTATAAAATAATTTCTATTAGCAACTTGAAGATTTGGGTTGTTGTGATGTTTTCCACGACGCGTGGTCAGGGGGTGAGTTCCAAAAAATTACAAAATTTATGAAACCGCCCCCTCTCCCCCGGTGGGAGGAGATACGACCCATGAATCTTTTTGTCTGTACCTACCGTGTATGTTTATGCACTTTTCACGCTATATCAATCCCATTCGAATCCCAATTGGAACACATTCAATTGTGCAATGCTCTGTCGGATCAAATAGAATAAGATGAACGCTCTACATACAATTATACACGTGTGAATTGGATCGGATCGGTCGCAATGTGAACACACCCTAACACGAATCTAGCCATAGACTAAGCACGATACTCATCGATACATCAAATAAACTGCCATAAACATTATGAAAAATACAAGGATTTGACGGTGGAAACAAAAATTTCTTATAAATACTGAAGCTGTTCGTAGCGAAGGCTCTGCACCACTGCAGCATGTCCCTAAAACCCTTTGAATTAAGGCTATTTCCTTGCGATAACTTACCACTTAGCAAATATAAACGATGTTCCGCTGAGCAATGATTGATAGATAATTGTTGTTGACATATTCGAATCGCGATAGAGCTCCAGATATTGTTGACAAGTCATATTTTTCATATCGTCGCTAAAAATGTTGCAAAAATAATATGACTATAATCTGAACAAAATATTCCCTAGGTCGGTCGACTGACATGTGGTAGATGCTTCTAGGGGCGGTTGGGACAGGGCGCGCGCCAGAGGGACGATAAGCCAGGAAGGTAACCAAAAATTTTTATCACTCTCTTCAGTAGTTTTTCCTCATAATTTTCACCATTTTCTAAATTTTTCTCGTCAAATATTTGTAATTGGTAAAATTTTGAACGCATTCCACACCAGCATCTATGCTAAACTAATCGACAAGCAGGTTAATATATCGGTCATGCGTCATTAACAAATCGCCATTGATACAAGTGTTAAATTTGTTCCAAACGGTTTAACCCTTTAACTGCTACTGGTGTTCGACGACAACAAACTACGTTTTGAATATGTTGTACGAATAGTGCATAAGGTATGAGTACGACACTTCCGTGCACTTTAATGTTATCCCGTGTTTGTTCATACGGGCGTTTTCGGCCTGACCGCAGGCACCTAATTTCTTAATTTCTGAGGGGAGGACGAGTTGCACAGACTCCTCCACGTTTTGTAGGTAGGTATAGATCCCCCATCATTTTGTAGTAAGCCGACCCCACGAACAAAATTGGGGGTCCGACATATAACCCCACCAGAAAATGACCAAAAATGGATACACCCATGACTGAGTGTAAAAAATAAAAAAAATTTGCTATTCAAAATACTCGTCAACAAAAAAACTTCCGATAAAAGGTTTAAGCCTAGGCGGTCAGCGTCCAAAGCTCATATAGTAACCATTTTAACATACTATCCTTGAAGATTATAAGCTTGTTACTGTTTATATATCGTGGGTACAAAAGCGTACACACACTTTACAGTAATTACAGCATATCCAACTTCATTCGACGAATTGGCTTCCTCTTCAAAATTTGATTTTCGTAGGGTTTGAACAGCGTCTAACGGCGCAGTAGAATTTACCTCTGGTCTCGTATCGCGGGTCGGTCGATGTTTTTGAACGGCAATTGGGCGACATCGTCCGAGACTAAACAATGTACCCATAAAGGAAATAGGCATTTAAAATAGTGGGGTTATCCAATGACTAGTACCACAGGTAGCGCAAGCGGGTATACATATGTTACCCTCTGATACAGTGTATGCTGGTAAGTCTGACACATGTCGAAAACAATGACACAGCCTGACGGATGTGACAATAAGCTGATTAGTATAAAAATTGCATTCGGTTCCTAGAAACACTTTGCCGTCCAAATTCGCTTGCCTAACGCCAAAAAATTGAGGATTACTAGGTTCTCATGGTTGCTAGCGCTGAGAAATTGAGCAATGTTCCATAGAGCAATGGGATCGTAAAACAACACACGTGCCTACGCTGCATTGTGGTGGGACACTATAGTCGCAAGAATACATCAGTGGGTCAGCGGAACCCTCAAATTACTTCTTATTACGAAGTTAGCGACTTCAGTTGTTTCGGCTAGTCTGTGACTGTTAATACGATTATGCCTTTGAAGAATTCCAATAAACAATTACCACATTTTCAATTTAGGATCAATGTTTCAATCTATAACGTTTGAATAATCGATCGCGTCGCATTGACGAATCGGTTCGGATACCCTCATTGTCAACACGGAAAAAATAAGAGCAAAAAACTAACCCATCAATGTAGTACAGCTGTTTCAAGTGTAGGTCGTAGCTTTTAATAGCAGACAAATCCAATTTGAGTGCTCTGGTTATTTGATTGTCCGACTTTTGTGTGCCTGAAATACGACAGTCGAATAATTACATCAGCACAATTAATCCTACTGCACAATTCCATGGTAACAAACTTCCATTTCAAGTTTTCAAAATTTACAAAGTTAGTACCAGAGCAGCATAGTCAAAATCCGAACAGTCGGTTATGGAATCCATTAAAGGCTCAATTGTTCGAAATGTTTCTCATATTTCATGAATATTTTCGTAATTTTGATCATAATTGCTAAATTTTTCCGCACTTCGAGGGTGGTCGAGTTCAGTACATGGGACGTGGGAACAATATTGCCTAGCCTGGTCGGACCCATAGGGGTAACTATATAGTATAGCCAAATATGGTTATATATTATATATCTGAACGTCTTTAAAAAGTTATTAAATATCCTCATGTTATGCTTGGGGCACGGAGCTGGTCTCTCGTTTCGTGGTAACAACATCCAGAGTTGCTGATGCACAGCACGTGAAAGGATGTCAATTCCGACACGGAAACTCTGTTTCCCTTCCGAGCAAAGCACCTCGTACCAATTTTACTGATGGGTGCCTTGGAGCAACATAGCGTTAGTCTCTTGCCCGAGAAGCTAATGCGCAAAAGAGGGCTCGAAAACGCGACCTCATGATTGTGAAACCTTCACTCTTAACCTTTTTACTGATTGTCGTACAGTCAATATAAAAACACCATTAATTACATACAGTAGAGTGCGCATGTATTCAATTCGCTTAGTACAGATAAAAAATTCGGTATTCTTGTACAGAAAGCCTCTACAGTAACAAAATAAGTGAAAAATATGATATATCGTTATCTGTATGTTTAGTCTAACTCTCCGTCCAACCTATACATTTTATATAAAGCTTACATTAAGCCTAAGTCGACAGATTACACCCCTAAACCACCCTCCGGCTCTAAGCTGTTGTTACAGGCTGTGTGCAATACTGTACACGTTCTCACTACATGAGTGCCAAATCTTCTCTTTAAAAAAGTTTTACTATCACTACTTCTATTTTAGAATAGCCAATTTGGCCGGAACCTAATTAGCATTTCAGTGTAAAATCATTTCATAATAAGCGCATACATTCATTGTATAGTACATTCAACTGTCTATTTTTTAATCTTAATATTAAGTAAAATAATAAAAAAGAAAAATAAGAACTAAAAAAGTGAAACTGTAAAAATGTGTAAAATATGAATAAATGAAAGTAAAATATTATGAGGAAACTGCACAAGTAAAACTCAGAAAAAACTGAGTGAAAAATAGAAAATAATAGCTTATAAAACGTACATTTTTCATTCCATATATTGTTTAGTACACGATTTCGAAAACGATCTTCTACTGTTGTCATGTCGTGAGAACAATAATTGCTAAAATTAGTAAAAAAAATAAAACAGAAAATTGTTATCTAAAACAAGAAACAGTCAGTAAAAGACTAGCACTGGCATCACTAACATTTCTATTCCAATTTCTTATGGAATCCATCCGTCAATTTCTGGACAGTAGGAATATAGATCTTTCATGTAGCTACTCACTCCGCTTTAGTTCGCATTGTATTAATACTTGGACTAAAGATAATTAGTTTAAACCACCGCAAAAACTAAAGGGTTACTTCAGTTAGCCTCAAAGCCCAAAAATGGCCAGTTTTGACTGAAAGACAAATATTCTGAAACAAACTCTTTTCATCGAGTGGAAAATTAAACACGGATTGCTTGATGGAATGTCGCGTTCGCTAGTTTTACCACTGCGCTAGAGTTATAGCTGTTGGTCGGATCACTAAGGCTTCTCCTAGACCGCCCATCCTACAACAACAAATATACAACCGAACTGAGGAACAGGGTTCGTTAAATCTCAGCGCTTTTGTCCGGCAAGGCACAAAGTATCAAATAATGCTTATTCCGAAATATACCCAATTGTACGCTTGACAAGAAAAGTGAGAATTTAGGCTCTTGGCTCGGCTCAGCTCAGATCTGCGTGACATTTCTAATTCGATTTTTTGCGTTTTACAGAAAAGAATCACATTACAAAAATAATACCTAGGTACAGCCAAAAATAGAATAAAGTAATGCAGCGAAAATAATAAGAAATAAATAAATAATAATAATAATAATAATAAAATAATATCAACGAAAAATATTAAAATAAAAATTCAACTAACCTTGGTCCGATAATATAGTCGATGGCATGTACAATCACAAAAATAGAATAAAATAACGCAACGAAAATAATAAGAAAAAATATTAAATAACAATAATAAAATAATAAGAACAAAAACCATTGAAATAAATTCAATTAAGCTTGGTCCGATAATATAGTCGATGTCATGTACAATCACAAAAATAGAATAAAATAATGCAGGGAAAATAATAAGAAAAAATAATAAATAACAATAATAAAATAATAAGAACAAAAACCATTGAAATAAATTCAATTAAGCTTGGTCCGATAATATAGTCGATGGCATGTACAATCACAAAAATAGAATAAAATAATGCAGGGAAAATAATAAGAAAAAATAATAAATAACAATAATAAAATAATAAGAACAAAAACCATTGAAATAAATTCAATTAAGCTTGGTCCGATAATATAGTCGATAGCTTGTACAACCACAAAAATAGAATAAAATAATGCAGGGAAAATAATAAGAAAAAATAATAAATGACAATAATAAAATAATAATAACAAAAACCATTGAAATAAATTCAATTAAGCTTGGTCCGATAATATAGTCGATGGCATGTACAATCACAAAAATAGAATAAAATAACGCAACGAAAATAATAAGAAAAAATATTAAATAACAATAATAAAATAATAAGAACAAAAACCATTGAAATAAATTCAATTAAGCTTGGTCCGATAATATAGTCGATGGCATGTACAATCACAAAAATAGAATAAAATAACGCAACGAAAATAATAAGAAAAAATATTAAATAACAATAATAAAATAATAAGAACAAAAACCATTGAAATAAATTCAATTAAGCTTGGTCCGATAATATAGTCGATGGCATGTACAATCACAAAAATAGAATAAAATAATGCAGGGAAAATAATAAGAAAAAATAATAAATAACAATAATAAAATAATAAGAACAAAAAACATTGAAATAAATTCAATTAAGCTTGGTCCAATAATATAGTCGATAGCTTGTACAACCACAAAATAGAATAAAATAATGCAGGGAAAATAATAAGAAAAAATAATAAATAACAATAATAAAATAATAAGAACAAAAAAACATTGAAATAAATTCAATTAAGCTTGGTCCGATAATATAGTCGATAGCTTGTTCAACCACAAAAATAGAATAAAATAATGCAGCGAAAATAACAAGAAAAAATAATAAATAATAATTATAAAATAATAACAAAATATTGAAATAAATTCAACTAACCTTGGTCCGATAATATAGTCGATAGCTTGTACCACCACAAAAATAGAATAAAATAATGCAGCGAAAATAACAAGAAAAAATAATAAATAATAATAATAAAATAATAACAAAAATATTGAAATAAATTCAACTAACCTTGGTCCGATAATATAGTCGATAGCATCGAATGTTGGTATCGAGGCAAAATCTAAAATATAATAAATCTAATAAGTAAAAGTAAATATTGGAACAAACCATTTTTGGGTAGTGGGACCAGATAATGAGGTGGCAATACAGCAAGCGGAGTATAAATCAAAGTACGGTTTCGGCTAAGCGTTTTGCATAAAAGATCTAATTTTACGGACGTTTCTAATAATTTTATTTGCTTACGGAATGAATGAAATATTATTTTGAGAATATATATTTAGTTACACAATTTTATAGTTAGAACTTGAAAGTAGATGGAATTTTTAAAGCTCTTCAATTCTGCAATAGCAGATACAGTAAATTTTGCGTAAGGGAAATCATATGAGACGATGAATTTAAATAAAATCTCATCTACTTTGCATTAGACATCACTGCTCGAATTATCAAAGCCTAGGTATCAATAACTAACTACTAACCCAGTTACTACTAAGCCAGTCGTAAACATAGCAATCTCTACTATTTATCCTACCGTAGGGTTTACCTAACATAATTTATGTCTAATAATTATTCCTGTGCTGTCGTATGATATTCGGGGAAGGACAACCCATTCGACGGATATTGCTATAATTTTTTTGGGGGATAACTCCCAACAGTATGCGTTAGCAAACCTAAGGTGGCCCCCGCTGGCCGTCCTATTTTGTTACCATTATCGAATCACAAAGCCTCGTTATGAAAAAATGCATAATCTCATTCGGTATTTCGCTAATCGTGAATTGGCAAAATTGAATTCTAGCGACAAACATTACATCTTGTGTTGGAGCGGAACTTTAACGATTTTAAATGTGCAGAATTTCAGTTCCATGACGCCTACCATATGGATTCTGAAGTGTTCGCAAACAGATTTAACACAATACTATCGTCATAAACAAATCGGTCCATGCATGATCCATCCATATTACATCCTGTGTTCCATCCACGATCCATTTGTGCCATTTACGTAGTTACCTATTATAAAATATTTTTTTTATATTTTAACAGTTGTCGAAGCGACATTTGTTTTTCACGGATGCTGTATCACAACAAGACACATGCGCACTCTTCGTTATGCTTCAAACGTGTATCTTCCACAAACGTTACAAACTGGTGTTTGAAAAACATTAGAAGAACTCAACCACTCCTAGCGAAACATCTAGTACCAGGTACATCAAATAAATTAAATAAATGGAGCCTAGCCTTTGTCGAAATTGGCAACAGAATCTTGGTCGATCGTGATTGCTTTCGGCACGTCTGGATAAGCAAAACCCAACGACCATGGACTTCTGTCGATATTTCGACAAATATAACTGAGGTCTTGAGCGACAGTCGTTGTCTAAAATAATAAATTGACTCTGCCTATAATTGGCACATGCATCAATTGGCAGGGCACGGTCTGCAACAAGATAAATCTTTTGGATAATATGTTCAAAAATCATTCTGATAAGGTCTATTTTGATAAATATAACTGAGCTCTTGAGGACTGAAACCTATAAATATGGAATTCTCTAATTTCGCAATAAGCTGGGTCGATTTCAACTAACTGATGCATTTGTAAAGATACATGAAAGAACGTTATGAAGTAAACAGAAACTGCGGAGCATCTTCATAAGAACAAAGGTGTGATCTTAATTTGTTTCTTCCAGAAGTTAATTGTTACATTCATAACACGACGGATCAATAAATTTGAAGTTCAGAAGCATCTAGCATCAAATTATCTATTAAACCGTTTCATGTCTGCAATATCTGCCGCATCGGAAACAATAATTATATAAAATGTTTCTTATCCTAGTATAAATTTAAGAATATTGCTTTCAACTAAACAAGATTTATACAAGTTATGGTAAAAGCACGGACTTTCGTGCATTCAGAGATTTATACACACCGTTTTGACGAGTTCAAACGAGTGCGATAGAACGAATTTGCACGAGTAAACTGTACAACAGTTAGTAGCAATTTTTGAAGGCACGGCGAAGCCGTGCTGCATCTGCCTTGTCACATAGTTGTAGCGCATTATTATATTATATAAGCTAAGTTTACCAGTAACGTTTTCCGATGGGGTGGGGTTTCAAAAATTTCCGGCCTGCGGCTTACACCGCTCCCCCTTCCGCCAAGCATCTACCGCATAATCCAAGCGATCTTCGCCGCCTATGATTAGATATGCTTCGGTGAGCCGTTCCCCCACCACACCCCCAATCAGAAATCCTGGCTACGCCCCTGTACGTTACAATAAATTAATATGCAGCAGAACCACGTTTATAAAAGCATTGTTGAACACATATCAAACTAGAAGATAAAAGTAGCCACTTAACTGTAATAGCGACAAGAAAAATCTCCCAAACCAAAAACGGGTTATAACATGGGAGCCTTGCTAAAATTCCTGAAACTGAAGCACCAATTTATATGGGGTAAATGTTATTAAAGCAGCTATGATGTTTAGAGCTTATCACGGCAAACAATACAACAGCTTGATGGCCGTGACAAAAACAAAAAATAGTTTAATATTTTTAATAGATAGATAAATATATGATTCGTATTTTTGCTACATCAAAAATGGTGCTATGAGTTTTGCAAAGAAAATAATTTGTATTGTTGGACCACCGTGTTCACATTGACTACGATCCGATCTGATCAGCGCCGATCCGATTTCAGCTGACATCGCATGTGATTCGTCCCGACCAGAAAAAAAGCCAAATTCTATACCTAACCTACACATGTTGACTATGCCGGTAATTGGCACACGCATCTCCTGGGGGGCCCGGTTTGCAACGAGATACATTTGTTGGCTAATATCTTCAAAAATCACTCTTACAAGGTCTATTTCGACAAATATGTATAAGTGTTTTTGCATACTATAACATCCGAATCAGATCCGATCAAATTGAGCATGCTCAATCGGATTGGTTTGATTTGTACTCGGATCGAATCAAATCAGTCCAGATCCAGTGTGAACACTCTATATACAATACACGTGCAAACTGAGTCGGATCGGGTCAGACCAAATGTGAACACATCTTTGGAATTACTAGATGCTCCCCTGAGTCATCGGTTGGAATTATGAACGTCATTTTTATGAGCTAAATACAATTTTAAAACATAAACAAATGTATTGTTGCTTCCAGAGCAACCAATGATCCGTCATTGTTGAGATTTAGACCAATTCTGTTTGCATTGCGAAGCTAAGGGTGACAGCAGCAACATTTAGTTCGATTTTGGCTTAGTCACATTGTCTGTGGAATGAGAACGATTAACATTCTGCCGAATGTAACACACAATTCCAGTAAACATGACTTTTTCGAATAAATGAGACTATGTTTACCAATTCATGCATATCATTGCCAGTTGACAACAATCCGTGGTGTTAAACTGAGTTTGTCGTGTAGCGTACGTTCAGGCGTGCATAGCTATTCGCTCGCTCTGCGAATTTTATTAAAACACCGAACAACAGCTCCTCGATACTTCACTGGTTTTATCGAGTGTTTTAAATGATTGAACAGCGAGCGGGTGTATTTACCTACCTTTCCAGCCAGTCTTGTACTGCGTGATTTTAGTGCTGACGTCAGCTGATCGCAAGTCCGCTCGATCATATGCATTCGGAGCTTTGATTTCTCCGAACTAACCGTTATCCCGCGGCTATTCCTGGCAGCAGTTGCTGTGCTGTTTGTTGTTGTGCTTCCGCTTTCTCCTTCCAAGTTAGATGGTGTCGGCTCGGGACTCAAAAGATCGCTTTCCAGTTCAAATAGGTCGATGGATGGAATGCTGTTAAGAATTCCGTTCTGTAAAAAATGAATGTAAAAAAACTTTTTAGCAAAAAAGTACTTTTTGGTAAAAAAATTAAAATACATTTATTTTGTATTTATTTGAGTTTACAAATTTACACATCGCAAATTTACAAATTTATAGTCATCACAAATTTACGCATTTGTCTGTAAAATTCTGAACGAAGAAACTGTTATGTGTTCTAGAGTTCAAGACATAGATTTTTATATCACTGCGTACTTTTCATGTCTGAGTAATAAAACACCTTGGATGCCAAATTATGTAAAGTTTATTTTTTAAATTAATATGTTGTTATTTGTGTTATAAATTTTAAATTATATTTAATATAATATCTCAGATTCATTAAAATTTTCGAAAAAAACCACCAACCTGTCGGTAAACAGCCTCGGTACTGACTCCGTATTCATGTCGCCTGAAACCGAGCGATTCATTTGTGGCGGCCACTTCGTCACACACACTCCTTCGAATTTGATACAAATCCGTTAGCTGAAATAATAAAAAAATTGGATAAATGTATCTATTAGAAAGTAAACATTGACTTGTGCTAAATTTGTTACAAGGAGAAACTATCTAGGGTTTTATCCCATACTTGAAGCAAATTGCAGTAAACGTTTGCGGAATCAGCTAAATTACCGCTGAGGAAACGAATAGAACTATTTGAAAAGGGTTAATCTAAAACTAAAACATAAGCTAGAACAACGTAAATTTTCTAATAATTTTCCTTCTCTTTGGTGGTGACATGTGCCGAAAAAAATTTACAACACACAAAAAAAATCTGTGATCTGGTCAAGCTAACTAATTTGTTTTGCAATTATGTAGCATCAAAATTTCAAAAAAATATACCAACGCATCGTAGTTGTTATGTTTTTGTGACATAACGTGTGACATGTCACAAAAAATTATGTTAACAGTACGAAACAGTGCAGGCAAAGAAGATGGTCTGAAACGATCTCTCTGAAGGGAATAATAAACCAGACCCTCTGCTACGCTATTGGGTTTGCAACATATTGTTTAAACGAAGAATTTTTTGTCGAAAGAGCGTCAAAATAATCACTATTTTGATCTAATAAGTATAATGCGCTTTCATAAGAGGCTCTGATACAAACAAAAGACTGACTCTCGTACACCTGACGTTCAATTGTTAAAGCTGGGGTTAGACTTAGAATTAATGGTGAAAGCTTGACATAACACGCTACGGGAAAAATCGCTGACATAAAATTCTAACCGGTAGGTCAGGCCGAAAACGTCAATCAAACATATGAATGCTGGGAAGTGCCATACTCTTCGCTAATGCACTCTTGATTTTAGTCATATAACTTAAAAATAATAATAATTTATATATGAAAAATTTACCGGCATGATAAAATCAGGATGGTATACCAAATTGCCATTGTTATCGATCATGAACGAGTATACATCAGAATAAACCTGGAATAATTTATAAATAACGTATTCGTCTAAATTCATATGAAATATAACTTGTAAAAAAATGAAGACTTAAAACATAGAATCCGTAGTGACGCAAGATGCATGTTGTCGTAACAGAAATGGAACAACCACTTTGTCAATCAATCCTATTTCTGGCAGCCAATGCAAAAGTAAAGCCAAGATTCTACACGGCCAAGGTTCTTGAATACAATAGTAAAACGTAAACTGTTATTTTTAGTTAGATTTTCTATTAAGCAATGTGAAATTCACGATAGATAACGATAAAAGATACCGCGGGCTTTACATTTGCAGAATAGCTGAGTTAAAATGAATATAAAAAACTTAACTTAACTTTTTCACACTTAACACATAAGTTACTGTTTTTAGTAAAACCTATTATTGACACCTGACAGTTGTGACAAAAACAACTTGTGGCGAAGATTCTAAAGGGAGTAAGTAAGTATAATATTAGCGGTATCGTTTTTATTGTATTTTATCTTTAGCCCAAATCTTTGTCACATGTTTGTACCTTTATTTAAAAATCCTACGACTTTTCCAAACCGCGTTAATTCATATACGTCTTTGCCCTATCCTAAAAATCTTTATACAGTTATTACATATACATTCGATCCTGCTCCTAAACTGACACTTGTATAGAAAATTTTTAACAAAGACAACAGCTAAAAATCAGCATTTTAAATTTCAAACTTTTTAAACACAAAATTTCACATGAGTACTGTGTTAGAGTTTTAGATAGGGCCATATTAATCGGAATTGCTGATCCTAATTCTTACATTATCTCCGTCAACCAACGCTTTAATGTCCGACACCCGAATATCAATCGCAGCCACGCCAAGAAAATCCTGATCACTTCCATTGATCATCATATCGACGATCGGCATTGAAATTGTTATAACCGGGCCTTCGTTTTGGGCATCCATATATGGGCCGGTCCAAACTGGAACGCGATCATCGACTGCTACGCCTTGTAGTGTTAGTGCCCATGGACGAGCAAGCACCGCGAGGTAGTCCCGGGTATGTGAGCGCAAGTCGCCAAGTGAATCAATCTGTGCGTAGTAGCCAGCATTGGCGCAAGCTAATTGCAGTAGCTCTTCCATGTGATCCGTTTGGGCCCCGATTGGAAACGCGAATATTCGAATCTAAAAAAGTTTAGTTAGCCTAAAATCTTTAAATATGACCCGGTCCAAACTAGAACGTGATCATCGACCGCTACGCCTCGTAGTGTTAGTACCATGGACGAGCAAGCACCGCCAAGCAGTCCAGGGTATGCAAGCAAAAAGCGCCAAGTGAATCAATCTGTGCGTAGTAGCCATCATTGGAGCAAGATAATTGTAGTAGCTCTTTCATATGATCCGTTTGGACTATGATTGGAAACGCAAATATTCGAATCTAAAAAAACAATTTTTAGTTAATCTAAAATTTTATATATGGCCAGGCCCAAACTAGAACGCGATCATCGACCGCTACGCCTTGTAGTGTTAGTGCCCATGGACGAGCAAGCACCGCGAGGTAGTCCCGCGTATGTGAGCGCTGGTCGCGAAGTGAATCAATCTGTGTGCAGTAGCCAGCATTGAAACAAGTAATTGTAGTAGCCGTTTCATATGATTCGTTTGGGCCCCGATTGCAAAAGCGAATATTCGAATCTAAAAGAAGTTTACTTGACCTTCTTATAAAAAATAAGAAGGTTGAAAAAAATTATGTTGACTGTATTTATTTGGACCTTGCCCGTGCGTTCGATTCAGTGTCGCACACAAAATTATTGCAGAAACTTTACGCCTATGGTAATAAGGGTAAAAATTTTGCTATACTGTCTGATTTTCTTAGTTCTCGTTATCAAATGGTCTATGTTGGCAACGTTTATTCATTAATTTTACCTGGGTTATCAGGTGTTCCTCAGGGGAGTTCCTTGGGTCCTATATTAATTACTATTTTTATTGATGGAATCGATAAGCACTTAGAATATTTAAAACCGAGGTTATTTGCTGATGATTCCAAACTATTTTATTCTTTCATGCCTGGTTGTAATTTACTTATAATGTTCAGTGTGATCTTGATAATGTTATTGATTGGTTAGTTATGATGCAGTTATCGGTTGCAGTTCAAAAATGCCTTGTTCTACATATGAGTTACCCAAATACTAAATTTGATTATTGTTTATTAGATAGTTGCGTTGCTAAATGTAGTAACATTAGGGATCTTGGAGTTATAGTTCATGATAAGTTAAAGTTCTCTGATCATATTGAATCAATATGCAAAATTGCATTTAAAAAATCAATCTAATCATTATTTGTTTTAATACTCGAAATTATAAATTCATTCTGAAACTCTATAAATCTTTCGTTAGACCTAGCATTGAATACGCTTCAGAGTTATTTAATCCTTTTCTTTGAAAAGATATAATTTTACTTGAAAATGTTCAAAGAAATTTTACGCGTCGAATTCCAGGATTAAGTTATTTAGGTTATCAACAACGTTTGATACATCTAAAGCTTGAAACCTTAATTTATAGAAGAATTATTAAAGATCTAGTTATGGTTGGTTTATAAAATTATAAATGGTCTGGTCAGACTAAATTTTGATGATTTTTTCTAAATCCCAACTATTCCAGACTAGATGTCATAACTTTAAACTTGAGATCAAGAGATCTCGTTTGGATATTAGAAAATATTTCTTTGCCAACAAAGTTGTTTCTTGGTGGAATTCACTCCCTTCGGAAATTGTTGATTCAACTAATATCATGATATTCAAAAGACGTCTTTCCAACAATCTACAAACGTTAGACAGTCAAGGCAGGCTATTAGAAGCCAGTACTGGCCCAAGTCTGAACTTGCTAAGACTACTAAATTCTTAGTTTTTTTTAATTATTCTTTTTTTCATATTGCTGATATTCATTACTGTTGTGTCTGGCTAAAAATAAAATAAATAAATAAACCTAAAATCTCCAAATATGACCCGGTCCAAACTAGAACGTGATCATCAACCGCTACGCCTCGTAGTGTTAGTACCACGGACGAGCAAGCACCACCATGTAGTCCAGGGTATGGAAGCGAAAATCGCCAAGTAAATCAATCTGTGCGTAGTAGCCAGCATTGGAGCAAGCTAATTGTAGTAGCTCTTTCATATGATCCGTTTGAACCCATATTGCAAAAGCGAATATGGGAATCTAAAAAACAATTTTAAGTTAACCTAAATTTTTTATATGTGGCCCGGCCCAAACTAGAACGCGATCATCGACCGATACGCCTTGTAGTGTTAGTAGCACGGACGAGCAAGCACCGACATGTAGTCCAGGTATGCGAGTGCAGATCGCCAAGTAAGTCAATTTGTGCGTAGCAGATAGCATTGGATCAAGCTAGTTGTAGTAGCCCTTTCATATGATCCGTTTGGGCCCGGATTGCAAAAGCGAATATTCGAATCTAAAAGAAATTTAGTTAACCTAAAATCTTCAAATATGACCCGGTCCAAACTAGAACGTGATCATCGACCGCTACACCTCGTAGTGTTAGTACCACGGACGAGCAAGCACCGCCATGTAGTAGGTTATGCAAGCGAAAATCGCCCAGTGAATCGATCTGTGCGTAGTAGCCAGCACTGAAACAAGCTAATTGTAGGAGCCCTTTCATATGATCCGTTTGGGCCCGGATTGCAAAAGCGAATATTCGACTGTAAAAAAAGTTTAGTTAACCTAAAAAGTTCAAATGTGACCCGGTCCAAACTAGAACGTGATCACCGACCGCTACGCCTTGTTGTGTTAGTACCATGGACAAGCAGGCACCGCCATGTAGTCCAGGGTATGCGAGCGCAAATCGCCAAGTGAATCAATCTGTTCGTAGTAGCCAACATTGGAGCAAGCTAATTCTAGTAGCTCTTGCATACGATTAGTTTGGGCCCTAAGTGGAAAAATCGTTTATTCGAATGTAAAAAACACGGTTTAGTTAACCTAAAAAGCTAGACTGCGAAAACGATTTTGAATTAAAATTATGAAACCATAACACCTCAAATTTCTGTTTTATGCTCGAATCAATTATGCCTACTTAGATAGTTGGTAACGTTGCTTTACAGCTAAAACGTGCAATTTTCGCCGTTGCCGTAAAAATGCAGAGTTTCTTAAGTTTTTTGCGGATCTCCCAATATTAAATTATCTAATTTTTTTCAAAAAGGCTATCGTTGTTTTAAAATTAAAATGCAAATTTGAAAGCTGATTTTTATATTTCCTTTATAATCCAACTAAATGCAATGGACAAAACGATTTGCCAGAAACATTCTATGAAGTGAGTTTATATAAAATTACGACCGTAGACTGGAGTTTGAAACACATTTTTAGATTGTTCTATTGTGTGAGAATGGTTATTATTGCACAAATTTTTAAAATGTTGTAAATTTTTTATATGTAAAATTTGGAATAAACAAAATTTATATTTGTATATTTATAATTATATTATATTTATTTGTACTTATATTTTATTTAAGTTCTTATATTTTTAAATATAAATATAATATAAATACTTATATTTTTAATTTTATCTAACTCTCCTCAAATTCTAGATTAAGCTTTATTTTTTGACGCTTGTGCTTCTCAATAAATAGGAAAATTATGGATCGCTTAGCTTTTCGATCATTATATGGTGAGTTCTTTTTAATTGTCGACATTTTAATAAACCGAAACCGGATCATTTTCAATAAACGTTTACTGAATTTTTAGCATGTTTTCCTGTTTTGCGGAAAATGTCTTCTAGGGCAATGTTACTGGTTTAATACCGTTCTTTAGATATCCTGGATCATAAGAGGAAGTAAATACCATCACAGAAATTAGCAGACAATACGATATCTTGGGTGAGAACTTGGGCGAGCCGGCGCTAAGATGTGAGACCACCCCCCCCCGAACCGAGGGCGTGCTCCACATTTTGGGAAATTTGGAAAAATTGGGGAATTATATAAACAATGGCCAAATAGGTCAAACTTGAGAAAAATTTTAGCAAAAATAGGGAACGTTAGAAAAATTCTTCCTTTCAAAAATTATAAAACTTGCTCGAAGAGATTAAAAATGCAAAAAATGTGAGGGGCGCCCTGGGTGCGTGGGACTCCCCAATTAGTGGGCGTGGGAGTTACTAACGCTGACCCTGGGTACTAGACAGAATAAAAAATCATATTCGCTTACTGAGACATTAAAATTTCCATGTTCATCCCGTGGTACATAGCGTTCGACAACTTCTTCAGCGAAAGTTTCCGTTCCGTCGGTAAAAATTATTATAAATCGAGTACCGCCTAAAATTAGAAAAATAAATCTTGATTTAAAAAATTTAAAATACAAAACGAATAAGGAATTCTTTACAAAAAAACCAAACGTTTAAAGTATAAAGCATCAAAGTGTCTTCAATTTTGATCCAAGCACAAAATCTTGAATCGTAAAAATTTTGAATTTCAAACATTGTGGTGAAATCTGAAATCAACTTGATTTATTTCAAACGTCAAACGTTACTTGTTTATTTTGTGAAATCAAACTCCTTTTAAATATCAAACTTCCTTTTAAATTATCATGTCGTATCAAGCAATTATTTATCACGAGTAGTATCGTCTACGTTTATGCGTCGATTTATTTCTTACCAATTTATGGATGCCGTAAATCAGGCATATACTTACTAGTCACTAGCATATTAGTAAGTCTCCCCTCGGCGCCAAGCGCCGATCTCTCTTACAGATGGCTCGACAACCCCCCTTGACAGCGCCGCAGGTTACGAAAAAGTAGCAACGCCAAAGGCATCTCCTCCCCTTGATAGGCAGGCCTAAGACCTACCCAGCCCCAACCCCCCGAGGACCACAGTTACTCTTCCTGAGACCTCGGAGCCGGAGCATGTATCAGTAGCTTCAAGTTCTTGCATAGCCAAAAATTATATCAGGTATTAGAAGTGCGAGCTGGTCGAGTTTATCGGGCCAGACCGGCGCCAACCATTAAAAATTAGGGTCGGCCATCCCGGTCTCTTGTTGTCCAAGGATCCAGCCCAACAGGTTCTGTTACAAACACTTGGTGGGAACTTCTTCCAGTGGGTTTATAATCGTTTGAAATTTCAATCATAATTTTAAGTTTGTCTGTCTGTTACTGACGACTATGACATTTGCATATCGAATATTAAGTATTTATAGGAACCAAATGTATCTTAATCCGATTTGAAGCCTCCTTAGACCTAGACTTAAGCCTAGGTTTAGACTTTGAATTACGCAATAAGTATTGTTTGATTTCATGTTCTAGGTTGCGAATAACTCTAAAATGAAACCCTCTTGTTTATATTCTGCTTTGATAAAAATTAAATTCAAAAGCATCTCCGTAGGCTTAGGCTTAGACTTGTAATACGAACACGTCGCGTAAACAATGGCGAGATATTAGCATACGTGTTACATTTGATTTGCATACGTTTTACATCTGATTTGCATCAGATCTGGACGAGTCTCCGACAATATATAAACTGATGACCTTTCATTTGAAAATTCAATTCGTGAGACACAGTTCACCTCATTATTGGGCGTTACGCTGTCAAGCCGTTATCTATGCTGGATCACCGGACGAAGAAACCACAGAAGACTGATCTTATTTTGTAAGTACATGACTTTTAACTGTTGAATCCAAGTGATAAACTGGGCGAGCCTTCTGAAGATTAACCGATGGCCGACTGACTGAAGCTCAATCGAAATTTGATTATTTGATTACATTTTCAATCACGTCAACGAACGCCGGGGATATGCTGGTATCATGGGAAGTTCGGGGCCAATGTACAACGATGCCAAGGGCCCCAATTCTGCTCATTCAACACGGAATCCGGCCCCGCCAGCGGTCCGGGAAACGAGTAGCCCCCACCGCCGTGCCAGCAAACGGTGGGGCTGTCCACGCTGTGTTGGTTGATGCAACTTCAGTCGGGCGCTTCATCGCCGATAGCTGGAGTTCGCTTTTCTTCCTACACCCCTTACAAGCGCCTAACACCACTACCTTCCACCAACACCCGGTCGACGCCACCGCAGTCAACGGTATGCCGGTCGAGATCAAAGGTACGTGCAACTTAACTTTCCGGCTCGCGGGCTTTGATCAGCAATTCAGCTGGACTTTCTACGTCGCCAACGTCGCCCATCCTATCCTCGGCCGGGATTTCCTCTGGCACTATGGTTTCGCGGTCGACTGCGTCAACAACCGCCTGGTCCCGGCAGCAGCCGCAAAGCCTCCTGCGGCCTGTTGCGCGACAACCACGAAGCCGAATCGATACCATCGGGCGTTCGAGTCGACATATATGCTGAGACAACCAGGATCAAGCAGCTCCTCCGCGGATTCCCGAGCATCTTCGAGCCGATCGATGCCTTCTCTTCGGCTCTCCACGGCATCGAACACCACATCGTTACCACGGGACCGCCGTGCTTTCAACCGCCCGCGTCGCCTTGATGGACAAAAGCTGGCGATCGCAAAGCGGGTTTTCTCCGAGTGGGAGCAGCAAGGCACCGTTTATCGTGGTGAGTCCCCTTACGCGTCACCTTTACACATGGCCCCAAAGGCGGACACCAAGACTCCCTACCGCCCGACCGGTGACTACCGGAAGCTCAACCGTCAAACGGTTCCCGATCGTTATCCGATGCCCAACCTCACGGACCTCTCCGGCGATTTTCACGGGGCCACTGTCCCGACCGGTGACTACCGGAAGCTCAACCGTCAAACGGTTCCCGATCGTTATCCGATGCCCAACCTCACGGACCTCTCCGGCGATTTTCACGGGGCCACTGTCTTCTCGAAGCTGGACCTCGTCTGCGCCTATACGAAGATTCCTGTGGCGGTTCAGGACCAACCTAAGACGGCCGTCACAACACCGTTCGGCTTGTTCCTGTTCAGGCGGATGTTTTTCGGTTTTCGCAACGCCGCTCAAACCTTCCAGCGGCTTATGGACTCGGTCCTGGGTGAGTTACCGTTTGTCAAGGTCTATCTGGACGACATGCTGGTGGCCAGCCGCTCAAACGACGAGCATCTGCAGCACCTCAAGACGGTCCTAACCCGCCTCAACGCCCATGGTCTCCGCCTTCGCCCGGACAAGTGCGTTTTATTCAGCCCCAAACTCAACTTCGTCGGTGTTGAGGTCAATGCAAACGGCGTCCGGCCAATACCGTCCAAGGCCAAGGTCAACCTCGACTATCCGTGCCCGGAAACAACGAAGCTCCTGTGCGGTTTCCTGGGTATGGCCGGCTTCTACCACCGATTCATTCCGGGATTTTCAAGGATCGTCGCTCTTCTCACCGACCTGATACGGGGTAAAGCTGGTAAAGGCAACTTTAGTTTAACCTGGTCGGACGAACAGCAGCCAGGCATTCGATGCACTCAAATCGGCCGTTGCTGCCGCGGTGAAGCTCTCGTTCCCCAACCCCGCAGGTCGGCATCAACAGGTTACTGATGCGCCCGGCGCCGCCGTGAGCGCTGTCCTCACCCAAATGGTCGATGGCAACGCGGAGCCGTTAGCATCCTACTCGAAGAAGCTAACACCGCTGGAACCCCGCAAATCCGCGTTCGACCGGAAGCTTCTGGCAATCTACAAAGCCCTGAAGCACTTTCCGTGGCTTCTCGGCTCCGATTTCACCGTGCGCACCGACCACAAGCCACTCGTCAACGCTCTCTCGATGGCAAATCCTTCCGCACAGCAGTCTCGATGGTTGTCCTTCATCTCAGAGTTCGATTGCGACATCGAGCACGTTGCAGGCGCCGACAATGTCGTGGCAGACGCCCTATCCCGTCCAGTGTGCGCTATCACCGCCACGTTCGACGACGAACTGGCGGCAGCCCAAGCAGCCGACGACGACCTTATGCGTTTCCTCGAAGGTACGACCCTACCCATCAAGCAGCTGACGGTCAACGGTGGGACAATTCATTGCGATGCTTCAAAGATTCAACTCCGACCTTACGTCCCGTCCAGCGTCCGACGAAAAATCTTTGACGCCGCGCACAACCTCAGCCACGCGGGTTCCCGGGCAACCCTCTACCAAGTCGCCAGCAGCTACGTTTAGCCTGGCATGAACCGCGAGGTCAAACAATGGTGCCGCGAATGCCTCGAGTGTCAAAGGAACAAGGTCAGTCGCCACACGAAGACTCCGGTCAAAACAATTCCGACGCCGGGGCGGTTCCACACGATCCATATCGACATCGTCGGGCCGTTCCCACTTTCCTTCGGCAATCGATACCTCGTCACGGTGATCGACCGGTTTACCCGGTGGCCCGAAGCCATCCCGGTCCCGGGCATCACCACCGACTCTGTCGCCTCCGCCCTCATCTCCGGCTGGTTCAGTCGCTTCGGCGTTACACGCGTCATCATCTCCGACCGCGGTGCACAATTCGAGTCCGCTCTCTGGTCAACACTCATGGAACAGCTTGGAATCGAGCATCGGCGCACCACTGCCTATCATCCGGCATGTAACGGCGCGATCGAACGTTTAAACCGGACGCTAAAACCGGTCTTCGCGCCCATTGCAACAGCCGGACCTGGACGCAATCGCTACCACTGGTCCTGCTCGGCATCCGGTCGGCGCTCAACGACAAGGGTATCACACCGTGTCAGATGGTTTTTGGCGCGAACGTTGACTTACCTCATTGCTACTTCGGACCAACGTCCACGCCTAACGACATGAGCGTTTCCGACTTCGTGCGAATACTGCAGACTACCGTCAGCCGCCTTAACGCTCCCGATCGTCGATATTTAACCCCATGGCACGTCCCGAAGGATCTTCTCACCGCCACTCACGTGTGGGTATGGGACAATGCAGTCAAAGGCGCTCTCCAGCCACGCTTCCGCGGGCCGTTCGAAGTCAAGAGCCGTGACGACAAAGTCATGGTCGTGAAGATCGGAGGTACTGAGGACACGATCAGCCTCGATCGGGTCAAGCCGGCTTTCATTCACTACGACGCCACAGATGCAACACCAACCGCTCCACAACCTCGCGATGACAACGCAATCTAGGGACCCGCAATCGGCGACGTCATCCTTGCGAAGTTCCCGAACTGGCCATACTGGCCCGCGCTAGTCATATCGCCCGACGACACCGAGCTCGCGGACCGTCGAAGGCCGCCTAACGCAGTGGCAGTCAAGTTTTTTGGGACAAATCGACTGGCGTACGTCCCTCGCTCCACCATGCGGTCACTCGATCAAGCAAAGAGACCGATCAAACGTCGCGATCTTCGTCGGGTGCTGGATCTCGCTCATCGCCATGTCGACGGTTTTCCGGATCTCACGACTCCCACAAAGAAGATGGTGCGGTTTGCCATGGACACCCGTGCCGGACGTCGGCGCTCCGCTTAATACGAAGGGGTTCTGTAATACGAACACGTCGCGTAAACAATGGTGAGATATTAGCATACGTGTTACATCTGATTTGCATACGTTTTACATCTCATTTGCATCAGATCTGGACGAGTCTCCGACAATATATAAACTGATGATCTTTCATTTGAAAATTCAATTCGTGAGACACAGTTCACTTCATTATTGGGCGTTACGCTGTCAAGCCGTTATCTATGCTGGATCACCGGACGAAGAAACCGCAGAAGACTGATCTTATTTTGTAAGTACATGACTTTTAACTGTTGAATCCAAGTGATATACTGGGCGAGCCTTCTGAAGATTAACCGATGGCCGACTGACGGAAGCTCAATCGATATTTGATTATTTGATTACATTTTCGCTGATAAAACACCAAACATGGATACTTACAGACTTACCTGACGACTGACGCTCTTCTTCGGGCAATGACGTATTATCGAGCTTCTGAAATTCTTGAAACGCAAATTCCACGGCGAGATCAAGATCCGATTGATTTTCTTCTTTAATTTCAGACATTTTTCGTGCAATCAGCTATTAAATAATTGTCAATTTTTAAAATAAAATTAATATAGTAACGAAAAAATACTTTATTTTAATTTATTTTTATACAATATTATATATATCAAAAATATTAATTACCCTCACCTTGTATAACGTATTGCTCCTTTCAGAAAAAACGTGAGTGTATTATACATTACCTCAACCATTAATTATTAACCAAATCGCTACCGTCATATGTACCAAAATTGAATAAAAATTCAACCACTGAAAGCACGGCTACATAAAGACGGTTAATTTTCGTATAAACATCAAATAATATTACATAAAATATTATGAGAATTTTAAAATGAGAAATTGTTCAGAAACTTATGACACAGAATGATATTGCAGACAGTTTCCCTGAGAAATATTCTACTGCCTGCATATTCAACTGTGTAAATTAAACTCAAATTATTTATCAGTGGTTTGTCCAATTTCTCGCCGCTGCAAACCAAATTTCTACTACACACTGTAGCAGCTCAAAACTGGTTTGAAGCTACTCGAACGGATTTGAAGATATATATGAAAATATGAAAAACAGGTTCTATATCGACCGAATTAGCTTTGGCTATCTTAGCCATTTAATTGTCCTATATAAGTAAAGCCAACATGAGTCTTGGGTCGCAGTTTCATTTCTCAGCCGTCAAGGCTACTCGCCACAATGTTCTTGTTTTTTTATTATTCGTTGTTGTTATAATTTGATAATAAAGATTTCTTCGGTGGTTTTAATTACGAGACTGAGTAAGACCAAGCGGGTCTTATATTGGGAAACCCGACGTGATCGTGTATGACACTCACCGACACCGGCAATGACATAAGCATTCTGCCATGTAATTCGCTTTCCCAAGCTTTACCAATTCGAACTGCGAGAGCCTCTTAGCCGCGAACGACACACGGATAAAAAGCTACGGTTATCGAACATCGTAATGCATGATTCGATGGCGTTAAATGATGATACAAATGATTCATCGCCGAAGTGTCTCACTCGATAATGTGCTACCATTTTCGGCATGCATATAAGTTGACAATCAGTTGTGGCGATAGCGCTATTCAAACTACAGGCATTCGATGACTAGCTACAAACTTCAAAATGTGAACACTGGCGTCAAGAGAACTGCCCTGAGAAACGCCATTTCACGTTGTTAATTTATATTATGGTGGATCGCGACCTTTTGGAGACTAGCGCCACCTCAATATTTCAATATTTGCGCAGTGCCCGATCGATACTCGATCCCGAACCACAACTATATTACCACGAACTATAAGGATGTTGATTCTTCAGCAAGCTAGATTGCGTCAAAACATTTCATCAGCTACCGACACCAGTGTGAGATTTCGAAAAGATGGCCAATATAACGTCATTCGGCATGTCCTTCTACCGACGCATACCATCAGGTCTGCAGAATGTTTCAAAAACGTTCCAACGTATGACGAATTACGCATTTCGCGATGTACCATACGACATCGGTAACGCTTTGCTACGATAATACGTTTTGATCAATAGCATATCGCGAAATGCGCGACCCATCAAACATTGGAACGTTTTTGAAAAATCCTGCAGACCTAATGGCATGCGGCAGCAGAGGGACATGCTGAATAATGTTGTGATGGCCGTCTAGTCGACACCACCAACGAACTATCAGGATGTCGAGTGTTCAATATGTTGGATTGCGTCAAAGCGTTTCATTAGATACCCATAGCACCGTGAGATGCCGAAAATACGGCCATCACAACAACCTACGGTATGTCCAACTACCAACGCATACCATTAGGTCTGTGGAATTTTTCAAAATCGTTCCAACGTCTGATAGATCACGTATTTTCGCGATATGCCACATGTCAATATGTATATCGACAGTATTTTCGTGGCAAAGCGTTACCGATGACGAGCATCACGATAATGTTAAAAGCGCATTCGTACGTGTCGAGGAATATAGACTCAAACCATCCAAATGCTAATTCTTCAAGCCGACAATCAAATATGTCAATTCTTCAAGCCGACAATCAAATATGTCAATTCTTCAAGCCGACAATCAAATATGTCGGTGTCCAAGTTTACACGGATGGAATCCGTCCACTCGAACGCAATTTCGGGGTTATAAATCGATAATTTCGGCGTTATAAATCAACAAACAGCGAGTTGCGACTATTCCTTGGCCGGGCTGATTTTTACCTCGGATTCATTATAGGATACTGTCGAATCGCCGCAACGATCACTGACCTAACCGAAACGGCGGAATCAAGCCAGGGATCGAATGCCTCAAAGTCAGCGACAATCAAATGGTGAGATGTAGCCGAAATTTCGTTCCGCACTGTAAAATAGAAAATCGTCATGCTGATTTTCATGTTTATCCGCAGCGCGATGCTCAATTGTTCTCAATACGAATGCATCGAACCAACATGCTGATAAGGTTCTGCATCAAATTCTCAACGGCGAGCTGCGCCCAATCGCTATATTTTATGAAAAGTTCACCGACAGCGAATGAAAAAAATCAACATTCAACCGTGAACTATTGGCAACTTTCCTCAGCCTCGTACACTTCGGTTGGTTCATAGGTCATCCAGAGATTCGATACACTAACCATAAACCACCGGTCTGTTGCTTCAATATGAAGAATCCGACCCATCAACAGTGCCGATGGTTGTCATACATCTCCGAATTCGACTTACGATTCGGCACGTCACTGGACTCGAAAACATCGTCGCCGACTTCCGTTGATGCTATACAAGCTACGCTGACGATGGATGAAATAGCAGATGCTCAACTCGAGGATCCACATCTGCAAGCATTTTGCAAAGCAATAACGCTGCCGATCCGACTATCGTCTGTCAAACACAACAAACCTCGTACGACGCCAAGGATTGGCCATCCCTGCCAACAATATTCAAACGGCACGTATTTCCTTAGTTCCACCGCCTCTCGCATGCTGGCTACTGGCCGACGTTGGCTGTGATTAGCCAATTGTATTTTTGGCTGGGTATAGGATTTGCACAGCAAACTTCCTAAGCCGCGAAATCAGCCTTTATACACAGACGCTAATCGAGTCGATCCCGACGAAACACCGGTTTCACACGATTCACGTCGACGTCGTTGGTCAGTTACCGCTTAGCGACGGTAAACGATATATCGTCACTATGATCGATCAATATGCTGGATGGCCCCCAATTGCCAATTGTTAGCGACGTTTCAGCATGTACAGTTGCCGACGCGCTGTTCAGCGATGTATATCGCACTTTGGACCCAGCATACAATATGAAGAAAAATCAGTGGTTTAAATTCTCTACCCAATACGTCTACGCACAGCATTTCCGGTGAACGAATCAAAATACATTATTAACCTTCAATTTTTTCGGGAAGTGTCCGCCGGTCGTGGTTTTGAGATGTGAGTCGCATTGCTCGGACTCCCACTTTCGCTCCATCGCGCTCAAATACAAATTCGAGCGTTTCAGCACCACATTACCAATTTTATCAAATTTTAAAAAATACAAAAGAGTCGCATTTTGAAAATTTTTGGTACCATTCAACTCAGCTCGACGTGCTGACTCAGAAAATATCCGCCCAATCAAGTTATATTTAGGGCAAATATTTTTTCCGATTTTTGGGTTTCTCTGAACTGAAAACTTTCGAAGAAATGTTTCGCTTGAAACATGCATGATAATTTTTTCTTTTACAATAAATGTAAATGAAATATAATGGCCCGTTAGCATAAAAAACACTCACCAACTTATTCCGAGACGTTGCACGTAGAAATCCAGGGGAACATGGAACGACGTGATTGACTGCTTTGTGGTACTGCAACAATGAAAAATATAGAGAGTTTATTTGACGTTACGAATGTGAAATAGAGCAATTTATAATTCGGATCACAAAACCGTTCGCAATAAAATCATTTTGTGTATGAATTAATGTGCATTTCGTATAATGTTGAGCAGAAAACTGTCCGCTAAATCGAATCAGAATCGCTTGACTGCAAACCATGCACTGTGTACTACTAAGCCACTAACTAAGCCATTTCAACGCTATTGTTTGGATCCTTAAAAATAGTTTGCGAACTACTACACACATATAAAATCAGCTAATAGACTATAATTAACGAATTAACGTAAAACGCTGCGGAATTTAGCAACGCCCCGTTTAGATGTAGTGGGTTTCAAAAGATCAGTAGATGTCAGCAGCGCCTTATTGCCAGGAACTATAACATAGAATTGTTTTTGCCCACAGGAAATCACGTTTGAAATGTTTAAAACCAATAATTTTCATATAGTCTAATAGGACTACTGAAAAAGATACTTCATTTAAAGGCAACGATTAAGCAAAAATTCCTATTTTAATTCACATCTGATCTAAACAACTATATTATTTATATTGATTATTGTTCGAAAATTTTTAAAAAAGTTACGCATTATAATTCTAATGTAATATATGTATATATTATGTTGAGCTTAGGAAAAGTGTCGGCTTTTTAGATTTGATTACGATCTACAGAACATTTGCACGAATTATCTGCTTGAAGACAACTTATTTCTTCTATAAACCTTCCGCTGCAGTCACAGGTAACCCTTCACTCCATGTAGTTGCTCTGAAGCAACTTAATACAATACAACGGATTGCATTGACTCAGTTCGCTGCGTAGCGTGCGTTTGACTGCGTGTTGTTATTTAGTAGCATTATGAGGAGCCTTAAGAATCCGAACAACAGCGTCGTCATAGCTCAGTGGTTAGCGAGAGCAGCTCTACCAGAAATGGTTTGGCTTGGATTCATCGTGGCGTCAACCGTTTCTTCAGCGATACTCAAAATGCAAACTAATTCATGAGGGAAAGGGTTGATAAAAATTAAGTACATCGTTTGTTTAAACATTAATTTGCATCGTACAAATTTGTTTTAATTAAAACATTTACCCAAATGGCGTTAATGTAATGGTCAGGCGATAGTGTTCTCATGATCATCAGCGCTGACTGTTTCATCGTACAAATTTGTACTATACTTTAATGAAAACATTTACCCAAATGGCGTTAATGTAATCGTCAGGCGATAGTGTTGTCATGATCATCAGCGCTGACTGTTTCATTGTACAAATTTGTGCTATACTTTAATGAAAACATTTACCCAAATGCCGTTAATGCAATCGCCAGGCGATAGTGTTCTCACGATCATTAGCGCTGACTGTTTCATCGTACAAATTTGTGCTATACTTTAATGAAAACATTTACCCAAATGCCGTTAATGTAATCGTCAGGCGATAGTGTTCTCATGACAACACTATCGCCTGACTGTTTCATCGTACAAATTTGTGCTATACTTTAATTGAAACATTTACCCAAATTGCGTTAATGTAATCGTCAGGCGATAGTGTTGTCATGATCATCAGTGCTGACTGTTTCATCGTACAAATTTGTACTATACTTTAATGAAAACATTTACCCAAATGGCGTTAATGTAATCGGCAGGCGATAGTGTTGTCATGATCATCAGCGCTGACTGTTTCATTGTACAAATTTGTGCTATACTTTAATGAAAACATTTACCCAAATGCCGTTAATGCAATCGCCAGGCGATAGTGTTCTCACGATCATTAGCGCTGACTGTTTCATCGTACAAATTTGTGCTATACTTTAATGAAAACATTTACCCAAATGCCGTTAATGTAATCGTCAGGCGATAGTGTTGACATGATCATCAGCGCTGACTGTTTCATCGTACAAATTGGTGCTATACTTTAATGAAAACATTTACCCAAATGGCGTTAATGTAATCGTCAGGCGATAGTGTTCTCATGACAACACTATCGCCTGACTGTTTCATCGTACAAATTTGTGCTATACTTTAATTGAAACATTTACCCAAATTGCATTAATGTAATCGTCAGGCGATAGTGTTGTCATGATCATCAGTGCTGACTGTTTCATCATTCGTAACGTTTGACCGTGAACACTGCCACTACTGAAATACTTGTACCATTGAACAAAATAACAACAAAATTATTCAACTAAAATGAACACAATATAGTTATAACTTTTAACCCTTGTACGGATACCGTGGATCGTAATTCCTAATTTGCAACAGTTCCTTTTCCAGGGTGGGCTATATCGGCTAATATAAATTTTAGACCCATACTACATCGGTAACCATGATCCACTGTTTTTAAAAATGGTAACCATGATCTATTGTTTTTAAAAATATTATTATATCTTTGAGAATCCATGATGATTTAGCTATGGTCCAGCTTTCTCAAATTATTACCCTCCCATGGGTATTTCCATTCCCCGCCTCAACTTCGGAAGGAATCTGCGCCACTGCACTGGAAATCCAACTAATTCATAAATCTCTAGTAGGTTTTTCGAAATAAAACATATCATTTTTATATATTTTCAATTTTTCTAACTCAATTTTTGCTCAACATTCATCATTCTATGGTATCAAATCAAAGTGTTCTGCGGTAAAATTCATCGTTTGTGAAAACAAAGTTGCATGATTGCTGTACACTGAACTGTAAGCAAAATATAAAAGCGCTCAGAAGTGAAAAATATGTGTTCTTTTTAACGCCAGAATAAAAAGTCTAGAGTGTGAACAATTTGACTACATACATTTGACCGAATAAAACTGTGTATCATTCTAACCGATAAAAACATTAATCGGAAGTAGTGCACTCTTTCAAGATGTCACACTTGGTTTTGCAGCACTAAGACCGTGATCACATTGCATCTGATCCGATTCGACACGACCAAATTCTATACTTACCGTATACTTGTACTCATACTTGTATTTTCCCACTAAATCATCTGAGTCGGTACAAAAAATTGTGCTTGCTATTGCGGATCGAGTGCAAAATGCACATTTTATATAAAATTCGCACGTGCAAATTAGATCGAGATCGGATCAGAACGGATGGAGTCAGATCGGATAGAGTGCAATGTGATCACAGCTCAATAGTTCCATAAATATAATATAAAATAAAATAAATTTTATTTGAAGTGTTGTTAGTTGAATTCAGCTTTAAAATTTGTAATTATAAGACTCAGTTTTAACTGAACCTGTTTTAGAATATATATTTCAAACAAATGCCCAAAAATCATTCTTTGGGTGAAATCTTGATTAAATTTAGCCTTTTCGACGGCGTGTTGAGTTTAGACAAATGTTAATTGACTATCGAGAAGTGTACGATGTGGAATTCACTTGTTCGCCGCTAAATAAAGGTAACAATGGCCTGATTTACTCGTCCGATTCTATCAATACCGATGTCGAAGGCATTGATCGTAGAATAGCTGGACCGGTTTGGCTCAAATTTTCGCACTTTGCATATTTTAAACGACGGTATATGGTTCGTTATATTATCAAAAACTGGCCCAGTAGACGGAACTTCTGTTCCATTGTTCATATAACGTAATTGTGTTAACAGGATTGTATATCAAATAAACTATTGCAGTTGTTGGTATTTTCTTCACAGAACACTAGTACAAGCCAGAGGTTCTCAAATAGATTGATTGAATCAGTAAATGTCGATTTTTGTATAAACTTAGTTTCAGCCAAGTAACTTTTGAACCGAACTTCACTGTAAAAAAAGTTTAAAATTTAGCTATTCAGTTACATTAGCTGGAACCAGTTTCGTAATAGGTTCAGTGGAATGGTAACCTTTCCAGGTCACCAGGCAAAAACACAGAAAGATCTGGTTCTAGTTGATTCTAATTCCACTTACTAATCCAGCATTAGAATGAGATCTTTCGGTTGAGCAACAGCGTTGGTGTACCTCAAAATTATACAGTGACTATACATGCAATTCATGCAATTATGTTGCTAAAGAATCAGCAATTATAGTTCATAATGAATTAAGCCTATGTATAGTATGTATGATGAAGAAAAAACAGCTTAGAGCGTGGAGTTTGCAATAGTCTTATAGTTATGTATCTCTGAGAATTTTTGCATCTGGATAGTGCGGCGTTTACATTATAAAGGAAACCCCATGTAAAAGTTTGCCCTCCAATAGTCTTCACCATATCATACAGTTGTATACAGCGCTTACCTACTCTATATCATAAAATACATTGTGTACGAGACGCCATCAACTTAACTATAGTGACTTAAACTGCATATTGTTTTACTGACAGTGTCAAGGACACCATACACAAACACATTATATAATGTGTGTAAATAACAGTATAGTGTAGCTAACGCCATATAACTTTTTTAAAAATTATGGTATAGTCTACGCCATACCGTTACCAACACTATACTACCTATGTATAGTATCCTAAAATACCATCAGCAACACTAGGGTGTACAAGACACCATATAATGGATGGTAGCAGTGACACCCAGGGTGGACAAAACTTCCACAAGGTGGGTCCTTTATAAAGTAAACCGCATAAAATTAAACACATGAATTGAGCAATCGCGTAGAAGAGGCATCTATAGTAAGCCAATAATTAACGTTATTATAGTTACGGATACCTTGTAGCGTCCGGAAAAGTCTTCCGTAGCATGATCGATCAGCGAGTATATAATCAATTTTCTCTTACCAAATGATATTGGTCCGTAGGTGCACAAGGTTTGTTGGATTACATGTCTAATGGTTCCGACTGGGGGCGATGCATCGCGGACCGGGCGGGGAGGTAGGCTACAGGGGTATAATAGAAAATTTTAGAAACTCATAATTTTACGTAAAAAATTACTAAAATTGCTAAACAAATTCGCTGACTTTACTAAAATTTCGCAAAAATTAAAATAAGAGTGTGCGCGAGGGTAGATGTAAATCTGGGGTGGACGACCTTTACGAGGTGTTCGTCTTAGCAAATAACCTTCGTTACAACCCTATCATCGCCTACGTATCAATGGAATATGTACTACAAATTTTCAGTTCGCTTAAGGTTCTTCAAGCTGCTTTTGCTTTTATATACACTCTAATATATATTTATACAAATGTTAAAGCTTCCGTACTATTTGTTTACTATAGCCACCAAATTTTTTGAATGAAGCGCAAATTAATGGCTGCAATTTCGTCTTGTAAACCCAGCTATGATATATAAGCTTTTATGTGTATATATCTTTTGAATGCTAAAGACAGGAGGACCTTACAAAATAAATCAATAATTCAGGGGTTTTTTAATTAAGAAACCGTAGTCTCCACAGAATCACTTGAGCCGGTTCTTAAATACTGTTTTTATCAAATGCTTTTGAAATACATAATTGAGTAGAAGTTGAGTTCAGATTGATTGCTATATCTTATCAGTGGGTTTGCGACGCTAAAATTTTTTGTTTCCACATTGGTAAAATATTTTGAGAATTGTAACAGTGGAATTTTATAAAGTGAAATGGGAATTGGTATATTGATAGTTGATAAAATGTTAAGCTTTGCTGCAAAATTCATCGAGAAACAACAATGATTCGCTTACCATTGTCGATTTCTCGGATCAAATAAATCCACCGAATAACCATGAGGCGCTGTTTTCCATGCACGAGCTAAAATACTGATTCAAATATTATAGCTTCGAGTACGTAAAAGTAATAATTATGACACTTTCCTATTACTCGTTAAAAATAACCCTTGTTTATATGACGCTATGGCGTTTTTCGGACTTATTCCTATTAATCTGGTTGGATGTGGGTGCTGCTTAAAATACTATGATCGCCAATTTTGGGATTTCTTTTAATATACGGAAAAGAATTTCGCAAAGTTCACTAAAACAGAATTTGCTGTAGTAGCAATTGGCATATTTTGACTGATTCAGTGGCTGAGAAAATAATCATTTGTGCCATATTTAAAAAATACTTTTTTCATTATATTGACTACTATTCGAAATTTATATCCCCGTAATTGTACATTATTGCAAATTGCTTGATTCTGATCGCGCGGCAAGGCTTTCGAATTTTTGTACTTGTATACAAAAAACCCACTGAAATAGTAAATCCTGCAAGAGAAACCTAATTTGTTTTCTCAAAATTTCTGAACCGCCTCGTCAAGATGGCGATTTATAGTACCGATACGAACCCTGTATCTTCAAACTTGACGAAATTATAGACTGGAAATCCGAAACACTCAATTTTGCTTTTGAGGACGATTGTGCGAAGATCGTGCTTCCAGATTACTATCAGCAGTCCGTTCGAGCCACAACTGAAAATGTGACTACTAATAACTCAGACCGAGGGGCAACTAATATCTCTTAAAAATTGATGATATATAAATAAATGTGTTTCAATCTTTCCCCTCCTTTTCAAAAAATGAATGAGCTAGCTAAACGTATTATATAATATATTATAAAATCTAAATTATTTTAAGTTATAAAATTTAAATAAAATATATAGGTTTCCAACTGAACCGGTCAGGCGTGACTGGTCTCAATGTCAACAAAGTGGTTCTGCTATGATATATTTGCTTCAGCAAACGAAGCCAGAAAAACGTCGAAACACAAACGTGAAACACCAATCGATAGACAGACTCATTTGTGTCTCACGATCTCCCTACAATTGATAAAGCTATTTAAAGCTGATATTTTACAAAAAAACAGATGTGTTTCTTAGTAGGTTGATGTGTTGGTTCGGTGGGAGTAGCGGTCATAAACAGACAATAATCCGAAAACACCCAAATGTTTGGTCACTGTTACACGGAGGCATCAAACAGAAGAATAATTTAGAAAACATTTACGATAAGATACGTCCGCGTGGTCCTAATTTTGCTACGCTTTTAACTGAACTAGTTCACGTGAACTCCGGTACAGTCGTACTATTCTGTTTCATTGAGATATCTTAGTCAGAACTGTTGCAATAGATACTAAGTCGTTATATAAGATCAAATCCTCAATAGATAGGAATCGTACGTTATTTACTGAAACAATCATTTTTCATTTGTGCATTGCTATATTCAGAACTGATCACAACTCATACATGAACTTCGGGTACCATGCCACTCACTTAATCATGCATAAGGTTTTTTCTACGGCCGCAAACCAAGTATAAGGTTAGCCTAGCCTTAACTCAAGCTTCGGCCACTAGCTACTGAGCTATTTTAGAGTTGTTTAGCGAAGAATGTTTTTAAAGACCGTTGTAAAACGGTTAAGGTGTAAGGTAATCCTAGGTTCAATTCAAGCCTCGGTCACTAGCCACTAAGCTATTTCGGACTTGTTAAGAGAAGAATGTTTTTAAAGACCGTTGTAAAAAGGTTAAGGTATAAGGTAACCCTACATTCAAATCAAGCCTCGGTCACTAGCCACAGAGCTATTTCGGAGTTGTTAAGCGAAGAATGATTTTAAAGATCGATATAAAAAGGTTAAGGTATAAGGTAAGCCTAGGTTCAATTAAAGCCTCGGTCACTAGTCACTAAGCTATTGCGGAGCTGTTAAGCGAAGAATGTTTTTAAAGACCGATGTAAAAAGGTTAAGGTATAAGGTAAGCCTAGGTTCAATTAAAGCCTCGGTCACTAGTCACTAAGCTATTTCGGAGCTGTTAAGCGAAGAATGTTTTTAAAGACCGATGTAAAACTGTTAAGGTATAAGGTAAGCCTAGGTTCAATTCAAGCCTCGGTCACTAACCACTGAGCTATTTCGGAGTTGTTAAGTGAAGAATGTTTTTAAAGACCGATGTAAAAAGATTAAGGTATAAGGTAAGCCTTGATTCAATTCAAGCCTCGGTCACTAGCCACTGAGCTATTTCCGAGGCATTAAGCCAAGAATGTTTTTAAACACCTGTGTAAAAAGCTTAAGTTATAAGGTAAGCCTAGGTTCAATTCAAGTCTGGGTCACTAGCCACTAAGCTATTTCGGAGTTGTTAAGCGAAGAATTTTAAAGACAGATGTAAAAAAAGGTTAAACTATAAGCTAAGCCTAGGTTCAATTCAAGCCTCGCTCACTAGCCTCTACGCCATTTCGGAGTTGTTAGGCGAAGAATGATTTTAAAAACCGATGTAAAAAAGGTTAAGCTATAAGGTAAGCCTAGGTTCAATTCAGGCCTCGGTCACTAGCCTCTGAACTATTTCGGGGTTGTCAAGCGAAGATTGTTTAAAGGATCGATATAAACAAATCAATAAAACAGCACAAATCGCAAACATGTAGTCACATAAAAGCCGGTGTATTATTGTAAACGTTTGGTTCATGCGTGCCGGGCATAAATAAACTCATCGGGCGTCATATAGTTAAACGAGCGAGAGGCGGAAATTTTATTTTAATCAACTGCGATTTTACCACGGTTTGTTGACAAATATGCTTTCAGTATTTTACCTAACGTTCCTTAAAGCAATGTCCAATATGTAGGATATCGCATAAGTGACGTCGCCACTTCAAACTGTTGCTGCAGCTGACATAATATACTTACAACCCTCATACATTCATGAAATATAACCGAACATTTTATAAATATCTATGTGTCACAAAATGTCTGATGTCTCAACAAATCTGGCAAAATTCTGCTTGCGAACAAATTTTATGTTCACGAGCAAAAACTAGCATCTTCTGATCGACTAGAAAATGTTCGGTGATGAAAATTTTTACAAAAAAACAAAATAGGATGGTCAGCGGTGTCATTTTAAGTTTAGTTGTGCATTAGCGCTGGTGCGTTACATATGGGACACCCAGTACATTTATTAAGCACATGTGAAAGCATTGTGTAACTAACCATTGTATCTTTGAGGGGCGGAAGTGATATACACGCAGTGACAATCTCGATATACTAAGCTCAAGCTTAGCCTTAGCCTAAGCTAAATGACCCAACATGAGCCGTATGCTAAGCCTAAGCCTAAGTCAGTGGACTGACTGCGGTCCCCCTCTCACCTACCCCAAACACACTGGTTTTTTAACGATATAAACGTCCAGCCCCTAAAGGTGACCCTTAACGTTTTAACCCATTCAGTTCTTGGCACATGGCGTACATCGTGTGTCATGCGAATGTGTCCCAAATGATCGCAACGGACGTACGTCGTACGTCACTGTGCATATACGTATACTATAAGCGGTTCATTAACAACCATTCACACCAAAAGCATTCAAATTTTGTTGCATTATTTCGGAAAATGGTTTTTTGTGAATTGATGTATGTGGTACAGCAATACGTGTGGACGACAATTACCTAGGATAATTAGTTTCGCAATTATCGTGTTGATCATTCGATAAGCGTCCACACCAAAGTATGGCGTAAAGCCATGATCGCTTAATGGATTATAAGCCTATCTATAGTTGTAACCCGAACTTCTTCGCTGTATGTAGTTAGCAAACCAGGTTTTAACGAATGAATCAATTGTACTTACCATGCGTTAAAGAGGATTCAAGTACGTGCCCTATTAGGAAAAATGTATGTTATCCAAGCCAGGATATGCTATAGTGCAGCGACGCTACAATTTTTTTCAATTCTGGAAATACCAATTTTAGTGTTGCCCAAATTTGTGGGTGCCTTGTTGTATCGTGCCAAAATCTGGATCGCATTCTGTGACCCCTTTGACATGTCACCACAATTCCAGCCGACATTCTCTAGCTATACACTATATACAACAAAAATACGCGTATAAGCAACTTACCTGGAAATATTTTCGTCAAACCCGTAGAAAACCCGACATATTGTCGCCACAGATCAGGATATTGCTCACGATTATTCGCAAACGTTCGCTCGAGCTCAACGCTCCACTGAAGTGATTCCTGCGGTGCCAAACGCCAGTTGCAATTTTCAGGGGGTTCTAAAAAACCAACCACAAAATATTAAATGACTGAAGTATAACCAGTCATTTGACATATCATCGCCACAGATCAGGATATTGCTCACAATTATTTGCAACCGTTCGCTCGAGCTCAACGCTCCACTGAAGTGATTCCTGCGGTGCCAAACGCCAGTTGCAATTTTCAGGGGGTTCTGAAACACTAACCACACAATATTAAATGACTGAAGTATAACCAGTCATTTGACATATCATCGCCACAGATCAGGATATTGCTCACAATTATTTGCAACCATTCGCTCGAGCTCAACGCTCCACTGAAGTGATTCCTGTGGTGCCAAACGCCAGTTGTAATTTTCAGGGGGTTCTGAAAAACCAACCACAAAATATTAAGTGACTGAAGTATAACCAGTTCTTTGACATATCGTCGCCACAGATCAGGATATTGCTCACAATTATTCGCAAACGTTCGCTCGAGCGCAACGCTCCACTGAAGTGATTCCTGTGGTGCCAAACGCCAGTTGCAATTTTCAGGGGGTTCTAAAAAACCAACCACAAAATATTAAATGACTGAAGTATAACCAGTCCTTTGACATATTGTCGCCACAGCTCAGGATATTGCTCACGATTAGCATACGTGTTCAATATGCTGGCGTTTGAATTCAGGAATTCGCAGCTCGAGCTCAACGCTCCGCTGAAGTGATTCCTGTGGTGCCAAACGCCAGTTGCAATTTTCAGGGGGTTCTGAAAAACCAACCACAAAATATTAAATGACTGTAGTATGACCAGTCCTTTGACATATTGTCACGACAGATCAGGCTATATTGCTCACGATTATTCGGCTCGAGCGCAACGCTCCACTGAAGTGATTCCTGTGATGCCAAACGCCAGTTGCAATTTTCAGGGGGTTCTGATAATCCAACCACAAAATATTAAATGACTGAAGTATATCCAGTCCTTTGACATATCGTCGCCACAGATCAGGATATTGCTCACAATTATTCGCAAACGTTCGCTCGAGCTCAACGCTCCACTGAAGTGATTTCTGTGGTGTCAAACGCCAGTTGCAATTTTCAGGGGGTTCAAAAAAACCAACCACAAAATATTAAATGACTGAAGTATAACCAGTCCTTTGACATATTGTCGCCACAGATCAGGATATTGCTCACGATTATTCGCAGCTCGAGCTCAACGCTCCGCTGAAGTGATTCCTGTGGTGCCAAACGCCAGTTGCAATTTTCAGGGGGTTCAAAAAAACCAACCACAAAATATTAAATGACTGAAGTATAACCAGTCATTTGAAATATCATCGCCACAGATCAGGATATTGCTCACGATTATTCGCAGCTCGAGCTCAACGCTCCGCTGAAGTGATTCCTGCGGTGCCAAACGCCGGTTGCAATTTTCAGGGGGCTCTGAAATAGTAACCACACAATATTAAATGACTGAAGTATAACCAGTCATTTGACATATCATCGCCACAGATCAGGATATTGCTCACAATTATTTGCAACCGTTCGCTCGAGCTCAAAGCTCAACTGAAGTGATTCCTGTGGTGCCAAGCGTCAGTTGCAATTTTCAGGGGGTTCTGAAAAACCAACCACAAAATATTAATTGACTGAAGTATAACCAGTGCTTTGACATATCGTCGCCACAGATCAGGATATTGCTCACAATTATTCGCAAACGTTCGCTCTAGCGCAACGCTCCACTGAAGTGATTCCTGTGGTGCCAAACGCCAGTTGCAATTTTCAGGGGGTTCTGAAAAACCAATCGCAAAATATTAAAACATTGAAGTATAACCAGTCCTTTGACATATCGTCGCCACAGATGAGGATATGGCTCACAATTATTCGCAAACCTTCGCTCGAACGCAACACTGAAGTGATTCCTGTTGTGCCAAACGCCATTTGCAATTTTCAGATGGTTCTGAAATACCAACCACAACATATTAAATGACTGAGGTATAACCAGTGCTTTCACATATCGTCGCCACAGATTAGGATATTGCTCACGATTATTTGAAAACGATCGCTCGAGCTCAAAGCTCCGATGAAGTGATTCCTGTGGTGCCAAACGCCAGTTGCAATTTTCAGGGGGTTCTAAAAAACCAACCACAAAATATTAAATGACTGAAGTATAACCAGTTCTTTGACATATTGTCGCCACAGATCAGGATATTGCTCACGATTATTCGGCTCGAGCTCAACGCTCCGCTGAAGTGATTCCTGTGGTGCCAAACGCCAGTTGCAATTTTCAGGGGGTTCTGAAAAACCAACCACAAAATATTAAATGACTGAAGTATAACCAGTCCTTTGACATATTGTCACGACCGATCAGGCTATATTGCTCACGATTATTCGGCTCGAGCGCAACGCTCCACTGAAGTGATTCCTGTGGTGCCAAACGCCAGTTGCAATTTTCAGGGGGTTCTGAAAATCCAACCACAAAATATTAAATGACTGAAGTATATCCAGTCCTTTGACATATCGTCGCCACAGATCAGGATATTGCTCACAATTATTCGCAAACGTTCGCTCGAGCTCAACGCTCCACTGAAGTGATTTCTGTGGTGTCAAACGACAGTTGCAATTTTCAGGGGGTTCAAAAAAACCAACCACAAAATATTAAATGACTGAAGTATAACCAGTCCTTTGACATATTGTCGCCACAGATCAGGATATTGCTCACGATTATTCGCAAACGTTCGCTCGAGCGCAACGCTCCACTGAAGTGATTCCTGTGGTGCCAAACGCCAGTTGCAATTTTCAGGGGGTTCTAAAAAACCAACCACAAAATATTAAATGACTGAAGTATAACCAGTCCTTTGACATATTGTCGCCACAGATCAGGATATTGCTCACGATTAGCATACGTGTTCAATATGCTGGCGTTTGAATTCAGGAATTCCCAGCTCGAGCTCAACGCTCCCCTGAAGTGATTCCTGTGGTGCCAAACGCCAGTTGCAATTTTCAGGGGGTTCTGAAAAACCAACCACAAAATATTAAATGACTGAAGTATAACCAGTCCTTTGACATATTGTCACAACAGATCAGGCTATATTGCTCACGATTATTCGGCTCGAGCGCAACGCTCCACTGAAGTGATTCCTGTGGTGCCAAACGCCAGTTGCAATTTTCATGGGGTTCTGAAAATCCAACCACAAAACATTAAATGACTGAAGTATATCCAGTCCTTTGACATATCGTCGCCACAGATCAGGATATTGCTCACGATTATTCGCAGCTCGAGCTCAACGCTCCGCTGAAGTGATTCCTGTGGTGCCAAACGCCAGTTGCAATTTTCAGGGGGTTCAAAAAAACCAACCACAAAATATTAAATGACTGAAGTATAACCAGTCATTTGACATATCATCGCCACAGATCAGGATATTGCTCACGATTATTCGCAGCTCGAGCTCAACGCTCCGCTGAAGTGATTCCTGCGGTGCCAAACGCCGGTTGCAATTTTCAGGGGGCTCTGAAATACTAACCACACAATATTAAATGACTGAAGTATAACCAGTCATTTGACATATCATCGCCACAGATCAGGATATTGCTCACAATTATTTGCAACCGTTCGCTCGAGCTCAAAGCTCAACTGAAGTGATTCCTGTGGTGCCAAGCGTCAGTTGCAATTTTCAGGGGGTTCTGAAAAACCAACCACAAAATATTAATTGACTGAAGTATAACCAGTGCGTTGACATATCGTCGCCACAGATCAGGATATTGCTCACAATTATTCGCAAACGTTCGCTCTAGCGCAACGCTCCACTGAAGTGATTCCTGTGGTGCCAAACGCCAGTTGCAATTTTCAGGGGGTTCTGAAAAACCAACCGCAAAATATTAAAACATTGAAGTATAACCAGTCCTTTGACATATCGTCGCCACAGATGAGGATATGGCTCACAATTATTCGCAAACCTTCGCTCGAACGCAACACTGAAGTGATTCCTGTTGTGCCAAACGCCATTTGCAATTTTCAGATGGTTCTGAAATACCAACCACAACATATTAAATGACTGAGGTATAACCAGTGCTTTCACATATCGTCGCCACAGATTAGGATATTGCTCACGATTATTTGAAAACGATCGCTCGAGCTCAAAGCTCCGATGAAGTGATTCCTGTGGTGCCAAACGCCAGTTGCAATTTTCAGGGGGTTCTAAAAAACCAACCACAAAATATTAAATGACTGAAGTATAACCAGTTCTTTGACATATTGTCGCCACAGATCAGGATATTGCTCACGATTATTCGGCTCGAGCTCAACGCTCCGCTGAAGTGATTCCTGTGGTGCCAAACGCCAGTTGCAATTTTCAGGGGGTTCTGAAAAACCAACCACAAAATATTAAATGACTGAAGTATAACCAGTCCTTTGACATATTGTCACGACAGATCAGGCTATATTGCTCACGATTATTCGGCTCGAGCGCAACGCTCCACTGAAGTGATTCCTGTGGTGCCAAACGCCAGTTGCAATTTTCATGGGGTTCTGAAAATCCAACCACAAAACATTAAATGACTGAAGTATATCCAGTCCTTTGACATATCGTCGCCACAGATCAGGATATTGCTCACAATTATTCGCAAACGTTCCCTCGAGCTCAACGCTCCACTGAAGTGATTGCTGTGGTGTCAAACGCCAGTTGCAATTTTCAGGGGGTTCAAAAAACCAACCACAAAATATTAAATGACTGAAGTATAACCAGTCCTTTGACATATTGTCGCCACTGATCAGGAAATTGCTCACGATTATTCGCAGCTCGAGCTCAACGCTCCGCTGAAGTGATTCCTGTGGTGCCAAACGCCAGTTGCAATTTTCAGGGGGTTCTGAAAAACCAACCACAAAATATTAAATGACTGAAGTATAACCAGTCTTTTGACAGTCGCCACAGATCAGGATATTGCTCACGATTATTTGAAAACGGTCCCTCGAGCTCAACGCTCCACTGAAGTGATTCCTGTGGTGCTAAACGTCAGTTGCAATTTTCAGGGGGTTCTGAAAAACCAACCACAAAATATTAAATGACTGAAGTATAACCAGTCTTTTGACAGTCGCCACAGATCAGGATATTGCTCACGATTATTCGCAAACCTTCGCTCGAGCGCAAAACTGAAGTGATTCCTGTTGTGCCAAACGCCATTTGCAATTTTCAGATGGTTCTGAAATACCAACCACAACATATTAAATGACTGAGGTATAACCAGTGCTTTCACATATCGTCGCCACAGATTAGGATATTGCTCACGATTATTTGAAAACGATCGCTCGAGCTCAAAGCTCCGATGAAGTGATTCTGTGGTGCCAAACTCCAGTTGCAAGTTTCAGGGGGTTCTGAAATACCAATCACAAAATATTAAATGACTGAAGTATAACCAGTTCTTTGACATATCGTCGCCACAGATCAGGATATTGCTCACGATTATTCGCAAACGTTCGGTCGAGCTCAACGCTCCACTGAAGTGATTTCTGTGGTGCCAAACGCCAGTTGCAATTTTCTGGGGGTTCTGAAATACCAACCACAAAATATTAAATGACTGAAGTATAACCAGTTCTTTGACGTATTGTAGCCACAGATCAGGATATTGCGCACGACTATTCGCGCTCGAGCTCAACGCTCCACTGAAGTGATTCCTATAGTGGCAAATGCCAGTTGCAAGTTTCAGGGGGTTCTGAAAAGCAACCACGAAATATTAAATGACTGAAG